>JAHWFP010212795.1:0-18875 GCA_023313725.1 Lithobius niger | reverse complement strand
AGGACAAAATTTTAAACTGAGGTCACACTCTGCCATATCGAGGACAACATTTTGAACTGAGGTCACACTCTGCCATATCGAGGACAACATTTTAAACTGAGGTCACACTCTGCCATATCAAGGACAACATTTTAAACTGAGGTCACACTCTGCCATATCGAGGACAACATTTTAAACTGAGGTCACCCTCTGACATATCAAAGACAACATTTTAAACTGAGGTCACCCTCTGACATATCGAGGACAACATTTTAAACTGAGGTCACCGTCTGACATATCGAGGACAACATTTTAAACTGAGGTCACCCTCTGACATATCGAGGACAACATTTTAAACTGAGGCCACACTCGCCATATCGAAGGCAAAATTTTAAGCTGAGGTCACCCTCTGCCATATCGAGGGCAACATTTTAAACTAACAAAATGGCGACAATACCTTTCCATTGCAGTCTGAATCGCGCGTGGGGTCTAACAAGGATGTAAATCGTGACCACCGTTCGATTTATTGGAGTAAATCAATGGTAAGTCAGTAAATCCATGTAAATCAATAAATCAGATTCAAATCACAAAATCACTCATAAATCACTAAATCAAGGGTAAATAGTGTAAATAGTGTAAATCAGGAAATCATTGTAAATCAGTAAATCAATGTAAATCAGTAAGTCATCGGTAAATAATAGCAGAATAGTAAATCAAGTGCAAGCAACGGCAATTGCGTTCATTTTGGTACAGTAGTTCGTTTAGAAATGGATTGTGAAATCAGTAAATCAAGTGTAAATCATTAAATCTGGTGTAAATCAATCGTAAATCCGTAAATCACCTTAAACCAGGAAATCGATTAATTCAGTAAAACGCTCGTAAATCACTAAATCACACATAAATCAAAAAAAGGTAAATCAGTAAACCAAGGGTATGATGTCAATAAATCAAAGTAAGCCAGTAAATCAAAGGTAACTCAATCAGTGGCATGCACAGGAGGGGCGCAGGGGGGGGGGGTTGCCCTACCCTTTTCGTAAACAAAATATGCTCTATTTCGGTATTTTGAACCGATATTCGTTGGTGCTGCAGCCAGAGAATGGGCCTAGAGGCCAAAAAAGGGCAAAAAGAAGGCCAGAAAAGGGGCAGAAAGAGGCATAAAAGGATAAAATAAAGACACAAGCCTAAAAAACGGTAAAAAAAAAAAAAGACTGACGAGCCAAAAAAAAAGTCCCCAGAAAAATCAACCTAGCATGCCCTTTTACAAAAGTTGCCCCTGCCCTATCGGTATACTGTGCACGCTACTGAACGCAATAATTCAATAAATCAAGCACAGTAGTCAAATCTTCGTCGGACACCTCGGAATCGCGGGTAAATTCAAGCAGCGGAATCGCTGCGTAAACGCGCCCTTCTACAGAAACCAAGGTAGCCATTCAATACCACCTACTTCATTCCTTCGCCGTCAACTTTTATCTGTGGAATCTCTGGCGGCGCTAGTGTCGGTGTTACGTGTGCGGGCTACTGGGCAGGATCACCTTGGCCCCGCCCTTGGGGCCGAATGGCGATGGAACTCCCACGAGGCGACTCGCGACCCGGTCGCCAATAAATTATGACTAAATAAACAAGCGAGCCGACGCACAAAAAGCGGCAGCCAGCAATGAAATACATCTCATAATTATATTGAAGAAAAATAAAGACTGGACGGTTTCTTCCAACGATGGCAATCCAAACGACGGCGGCGACCTCTGGTGAATGAATGAGAAAACGAAACCCAAAAAAAAGTTAAGCAAGCTACGACGCTATTCGTCAGAATCAGGAAGTACACGTTCAAAATAAAAATTAATAAATGCATAAATAAATAAACTTGAATGCGTAACAAAAAAAAATAGCAGTTTGGGGGGAAAAAAGGGCCTAATAAAACATCAAAAGTGATTTAGAGCATGCCGCACACTTATTGGCAAGCCTTTCGAACTTGAGTTTGAGAGTAAAAGGTAATCTAATCGCTTCAGCCCAGGTAAAAAAAATAAATAAAATAAAAAAAAATTAAAAAGGTGGAATGTCTAGACGAATGTGAAGCGGAACCGAAGTTATTAATATTGAAACATGGAATTACCATTAACAGGAGATTATAAATGTCTACACAACCATAGGACGTGGGGGTAGCCATGCAGTAACTCTCTTCGCATGAATGTTATTGTCAATGATTAAATGCGGTGGAAGATGTGGATCTCATAGGATCTCACTCCAGCAGAATCTTACTTCACTATCTAACGATAGTGGATTGCCAACCCCGTAGTTTGCCCGAAAAAAACCCAACCGGGAAAAAAAAATCACAGTAAAACGCAGTAGTGTTTTTTTCCATCTATTTTGCCTATTTTTTTCCTATTATCTATTTACAAAAAAAATCATCCAGCTCATGACGAGATGTAAGTAAGAATGTACGAAATTGATAGCAGAAAAAAGAAGCAAAGCCGCTCGCAAAATATTAAAACGGTCGGTTATTTCGATGCTAAAATTCAGCAACAGCTTCCTCAGACCAACAATTAAAACAGTGCGGTGTATATATAGCTTGCCATAAAACATTAACAGTTTCTAATCCAGCTACAGACTCAAATCGCTTAAAATACTTAACGTAGGCACATCCAAGAAGGGGTTTTACTAATTTTTTTTTCATGGGGGAAGGGGGGGGGAAGGTAAAAAAAAAAGACTAAAAAAAGACAGCAAGACTCGAAAGTTGTAAAATTTGTTAAAAATTTGAGTTTTTCGGTTTATTTCAGTGCAATAAGGCACTTATTGAACTTAAAAAAAAATTCTGAAAAATTGTCGTTTTAGTGGGGGGGGGGGACAACAATACTCGAAGTTGTAAAATTTGTTAAAAATTGAGTTGTGAGTAAATTTCGGTTCAATAAGTCATTTATTGAATTTAAATAATTCTGAAAATCATTTAAACGTTTCAGGAGCATTAGAACTCATGAAAAGGAGTTGTTTTATAGGGCTCCAAATCCAAGAGACTTACAGCAGCCCCTCCCCTGTCCGTCTTCAAACCCATTCAAGTTCTCTGACCCGATTTTTAATTCCATCTCACTTTGTCCCACCACCCTCGAAAAAATTCATGAATGGTTCACAGCTTCAGTGAGCACCTTTAATATCATGGTACCCATACAAGCAGGGGTAATTATGGATTCATAAATAAAGTAAACCATTGATTGCTGGAATTGTAGTGCCTGTTTCTTTTTATGGGAATGGGGGGGGGGGTTACTATTACGTTCCACGTCAATGTTTACCCGTACCGCCATCCGTACGTTGTTACGCCTATATGGAATCGGCTACGGACTTATTTCTCGTTGGTCGTCTATTCCTTCGCAGCCTTTTCCCCATCATTTGATTCTCATGCTAATGAAGCTAAAAATAAATCGCGAAATCATGTTAAAATTGCGCTGATTTAAACAGCAGTCATTACGGCGAACTAATTTAAATCGTCATTAGCATACCTGATGAAACGAAAATAATAATTTGATTAATTTTGCCCAGCATGTCTTGACGACGTTCTGTTTTACTTCCACAAGAGATG
This sequence comes from Lithobius niger, assembly GCA_023313725.1. Taxonomy (NCBI): domain Eukaryota; kingdom Metazoa; phylum Arthropoda; class Chilopoda; order Lithobiomorpha; family Lithobiidae; genus Lithobius; species Lithobius niger. The sequence continues at coordinate 15,328 of JAHWFP010212795.1, read as the reverse complement.
CACGCACGTGCGCTGCTCAAGGAAAATAGGCTATACCGTTGCACGTTTGAACGACAAACTTAAGTAGAAGACTTACAGAGAACTGCTTTAGGAATGTTGGTGCCTTTTATGATTTACAATTTACAACAGGGACTGTTAGGGACAAGTTGAATAGCAGGGTCAAGGCATACTGGGATTGAAGCTGCGTTCCACGCTCACTATAAGGCAGGTTACCTTGCTACTTTTCCTGTATCAGTTAGTGACAGACACGCTAGGAGTCGTCCAGTACCGTACGGCCTGAGAACCCAAGGCTATTTCTATCTGGACGAAGTGAATACGGAGGAACCCCTCAGTATGCGCCAAACCTCGCAATTTAATCGTTATGCTTCGTTGTTCGTCATCCGTTTAAAGTTTAACAGGTAGCGGAGTATACTATACGAATTTTCCCGCATAAATTTATTTCAGATACCAATCCCCTTTGGTTCTCATGCCGTACGGTACTGGGCGTCTCCTTACGTGTCGGCCACTAATACCGGAAGAACCGGAACTAATACCGGAAGAACCGGATTTAATACCGGAAGAGCACAAAGCTGACCGGCATGAAGAGGATCGAGGAACGCAGGTCCTATCTCAGTTGGCCTTGAGCAGGGTCCACTGGTCTAGCCACACCTCCGCTCGAGGACACTGTCTTTTTACCCATTAATTATGATTGTCTTTTTACCCATTAATTAGCAAAAGGGCACAAGAGTCGGTCCTTTTTTCCTAGCTCTTTTTACCATTTTCTGAGCCGTTTTTTACCCTTTAGGCCTTATTCAGCACTTTCTCAGGCACCGCCGCACCAGAAAATGTCGGCACAAACCGGCTCATTTTTTTTTTTTTTTACAAAAATGAGAAAAAACTGAAAACAGAGAGAGATTCATAATTTTCCCGCATGGATTCCGCCGACGCACCACCTGAACCTCATTTTAATTCCACCTGTCGTTTCCTTCCATGATCTTCTCTTTTTATGAACTCATCTCCCGCGTTCATCATCCGAGCAACCCACCCAACCCCCCCCCCCATTCCCCCCCCCCCCTACAAGAACGTTTTCTCCAATCTCAGGGCTGTGTTTTTGCTTCACTTACTCCCATTCGTTTCAATATGTCATCTCCAATATAATTTTCCATTCTTTCGGAGCGTCCTGTTTCTTTCTCTTGGTATTGTTATTATTATTATTTTTTTCAACTGCAATCTGTCGACCGCTGTTTCTGGTATAATGACGTTTATTTCCTGTTTCTCTTTAAACGCCCCCCCCCCCCCCCCCCCCCCCCCCCCCCCCCCCCCACAAAATAGGCAACCCCCCCTGCGAACCTTCAATCGTCGTGCCAAAAAGCCTCATCCCCCAACCCATCGTATTTTTTTTTGTATCTGGTTTTTATTTTGAATGGTTACTTTTACAACGAAACGTGTAATTATTATTTTTTCTTGGTTTAAACGCATGATTTCGTTTTGCCATGATTAAATGAGGCGTTAAAGGGTCCGAACGCCCCCTCCTCGGGACGGGGGGGGGGGGGGGGGGGGGTGCTGACTGTCTAACAGGCGTTGAAGGGCAAGATTTGGTTTCAGTGGGCTGTCTCCGATTTCATTCAATTTTATTTGACAAGAAAGGAAAAAAGTTTCAGCATCTGCACTCTCCCCCGCCTCTACAGTGGTTCACTGAGGTTAACGAAAAAGGGTTGAAGGGACATAAGGGGTATATCGTGCGACCCGTTGAAAATAGCGTTTGCAACATGTACACAGGTTAAAATTTTAGAATTAATGTCGTAAAATCGTCTCGCACGAAAGAAGAAAAAAAAACAAGAAAATGACTGTTTGGCAACATTTACACACGGTTGAACTAATGTCGCAAAACTGAGTCGTACAGGAAAGCCCAACAGGGAGGCGTGTAACTTTAAAGGGACATAAATCCTTCCGGTATATCGTGCGACCCGTGGAGAATCGCGTTTTCAACATTTGCATAGGTTTAAGAGTTAATGGCACAAAACCACCTCGTACGCAAGAAAGAAAAAAAAAACAAGAAAATGAATGTGTTAGCAACATTTATTTACACACGTTTAAACTAATGTCGCAAAACTGAGTCATACAGGAAAGCCAACAGGGATGCATGGAGCTTTAAAGGTACATTCCTCCAGGTTGGCTTTACTGTAAGGCTCAGTTTGGCAACATTTGTTCAGACGTGTGCAAATGTTGCAAAGGCATTCTCTTTTTTTCCCATTTTTCTTCTCGTGAGAAACGGGATTGCTACATTCACTCTAACCTCTGTAAAATGTAGCAAATGTATTTTTAACAGGATGCTGGAAATTAGTGAGTGGGGGGGGGGTGGATTAAGGCTTAATGGCGCGTCGACAGCAAGGTCAGCAAATGAGAAGGTATGCCCTTTGGCACACTATGACATCAACACAATAAACTTTAAGTTTCGCGTGAAGTATCATAGGGGAGGAGGTTGGTTGGGATTTGCAACTAACTAAATTCCATCTCCCGTCAACTATACCATGCGCCGTGGCTGTTTGCTGTGACGTGCATGTCACGTGACTGGGCTAGTCCACTCAGACGGCCAAACAGTCGTTGTTCTCGTTCATCATTGGCTAACTCATGGTGACGTCACAGCAAACAGCCATTGCGCGTGGTTTAAGCAAGCCGACTGTGACGTCGTTCCTTTGGTTGCGTTCAACAGCTACAGAGCAGTTTAATGCTCGTGTGGCTGAACCGGCTCAATTTCGAACATTACCAGACTTTTAAAAGAGAAGAAATATCTGGTAAATGGAAGAGCCAACCAGGGGATATGGACCGGGAAACCTCCCATCACCGTAGGGGCAGAAAGATTGTCCAGAATTGGTCAGAATATAGTTCCTACAGCCACTGAAGGAGCATGATAGCTTCTCACGCTGCCCTGGCCGGCAGTCCTGGAGGGGACTTTGCCAAGGTGTTCGACCAGATTCGCAAACATCCAGCAACCAGGCTGAGTTCTCTCACTGCTCAGCCGCCATGACCACAAGTAGAAATTTTAGTATTCAATTCATGACAAATAGCTACACGATTCAGTTTTAAAATATGGGCGCAATTACAATAGCTAGCACCTTATTTGATACCGATACTTGATACTCTTTTTAAATGTGGAGTGGACGTCTCCATGGTACAAAATAAATAATTTCTCCTTCGTGCATGACGTCATTTACAAGCTGCCTCTGATTCATCGCTCTCAACGGTTTGGTTTCGCACGACCGAAATACCAGGTAGGGGGTGACACAATAGTCGATAATTCGATAATATCGCGATAATTTTTTTGTCGATTATCGTATCGCACTTTTTCTGAATTATCGGATTATCGTGAAAACTCCGATGGTTAAATTGTCATATATCGGAAACCGCAATAGCTATAGAAACAGGCGGTTTGCGGCCTTGCGTGTGAAATTACAAGGGCTCTCCAACCAAGCGTACAACTGTTCTAGCCACTTTAGATGAGTGGAGAGTTAGTTTAATGTAGACAATATTCAAGCATTAAGTAGCAGCACAACTGCCGAAATTGTTTCTACATGGCGAGGAAGTAATGGACAATGGGATGTGCATTTTCACGTCTACTGGCCAAATTGCGAGTGCCACACAATTCACATTCGTGTAGGTTGCACTGACTGTAGGCTTCAGCCAATGGTTTTTTTTTTATTTTAATTAACAAAATTAAAATGGTTTTTTCAGCCTCAAAATTTGTTTTATCGAGATATTATCGATTATCGCGATAATTAAAAAAAAATATCATGCTAAAATGTTTTGTATCGTCCCATCTCGAATGCCGGGACAAATCCAACGTCCCAGCATGGTCCACTGCACCGTGACTAAGGTTGGCGCTAATGACCTAGCAGTCGACGCGCCATTAATGCTCAATCCCCCCCTCTCCACGCCCTTCTCAATTTGCATAGTTTTGTCATCTCCGTTTTCCGTGTGTGCTTAAAATTAATGTGGAAGGACAAAAGGGAGTTTTTTCTGTCCATCTTCATTCCTGAATGGAACGCCGTAAAATAAAATTATTCAACAAATTAGCTTTCTGCTGAACACCATCACAATTTTGCGCTTACGTTTTCGTGTGAGAATTCAACATCCTTCAACCAAGATGAATAGTTGTTTCTCTATTCAGGTTAATCTTAGAAGTAGCTTAGTAGAGGTTGGGTGGGGCGGGGGCAGGGGGAAGGCCTAATGCTTCGTTATGCATAATTATGAGATACCGACGGCGCTCAAGGAATAATAACCATTCGGGGAAATACGGTTTTGTATGCGTAATCAATTTATAACGTATGCATCGTCGCTCTGTTGGAAATAGCTGATTAATAATGAAGACTCTTTTAATTAATCAAAAACGAACGAATTTTGATGGCTTTAATGGCCTGCGCGCGCAATTTGATTACGAAAGTGCTTGAATCCTTCGTCGAGATTTACTGGAGGGCTTAGTAGAGGTCATTACTCATCAATACAAAGTTTAAAGTCGCTGGTAACCTCCGTTCAAAAAAAAATAAAAAAATTCAAACAGCTTCCCGTCGCCTGTTGTATCGAAAATCATGACAATCGATAAGTAGGCCTAACTGACTTTAGGATTACGAATAACTCGTGTTATTTTCAATGTTTACTGCAATTAACGTATCAAGATACACGCTAGTCAGTGCCCCTTCCCCCTCTCTTTCTCTTCTTGGTTAAGGAAAATTGAAAATACGCCAATAGCGAAAATCATACACTAGAAATAACGTAGTTCAGTAAGCCACCTTTATGCAATTACATTTCGTCGGAGTGGCATGACCCGGATTCGAACCGGCTACCCAGTTCGCCCCCAGATCACTTGCATAGCGCCTTATTCGTAAGTGCATAAAGGTGGCTTACTGAACTACGTTATTTCTAGTGTACGATTTTCGCTATTGGCTTATTTTGAATTTTCCTTAATATTATTTCCAGCGATTTACGTCTATTTATTTCTCTTCTTGGTAGCGCTAATCATGTTAATCCCAACGCTAAATCCTTCAACATTAAACGGAAAAGTAGAAAATATATAGTTTAAAAAAAAGTAATGTCCTAATTTAAGGCTTGTATTTCTTTTTTTCGTTAGGCGTTCGTATACAATTAAATAAAAATCGTCGAAAGTCTTTTATAAACAGACCTGTACGTAAACGATTTCACTGCATTTTGATTTATTACTCCTAAAGCGACAGCTAATTAAATTACAATGAAACATATATATACTCGACATATAGACGGGGGCGACGCTACGCAAGGATCAACAAACACAGGTTCCAATAAACATATCAATCATTGCGTGCAGCAATGCCAATACCCAGAAGCAAATTTATGGGCACCTAAAAATTTAGAGCGACTCCGAGCTCACACTATTTAGCGTCACTTAAAACCAGAATCGGGTAAGTTGACGCACTTGGGCACTGAAGGCGCGGACCCAGAGTAGGGCGGTGGGAGCAATCCCCCCCCCCCCCCGAGAAAAATAAAATAAACAATATATGACTTGCCGCAGCAGCTGCTACGAAATAACGTCACTGTTTAAAAAATCGTTAATTACCTGCCCGGTTAATGCTCAATAATTAAATTTTGGTTAGTAGAATGGTTATTGTTGGTTCTCTTAAAAGGACATGCCTTCTCACTGTATTCGAGCATCCTGCACAGGTTTAGGAGTGAACGTTGCAAAACCGTTTCCCATGAGAAGGCAAAATACGAAAATGAATGCATGCCTTTGCAACATTTACACGCGTCAGAAGTAATGTTGCAAAACTGAGCCATGCGGGAAACCCAACCGGGAGGAATGTACCTTTAATCCTTTCTCTTTTTTTTCTATTTTTTTACTCACGGCAATAAATTACGAACGCACAAACTCGACGCGTGGCCAAATCCACGTTTGGGCTTTTCCGCGGATCACTTACGCGATGCATTTTTCATAAATGTAGTGCACGAAAGCCAGCCGAAGAGTATTTATTCAGTCATTTCACATTCAGACCGCCTATTATCTCACAGGGCAGGGACGTGCACACAAGTGCTCTCATGGCAAAGTGCTCTTTTTGTAAAAAAAAAAAAAGTTACATTTTCAGGAGTAGTGGGATAAAAGGGGGGGGGGGGGGAAAAAAAAAATAGGCAAAAACTTCTAAGAAAATGGTGCAAACAGAGGCAGAAAATGGTAAAATCAAAGAAAGGGGTGCTAAGAGGGGGAAAAAGGTAAAAACACCCAAAAAAAAAGTTACGTTTGCAGGAGTAGTGAGTGGTATAAAAGGAGGAAAAAGGCAAAAAAAAGAGGCAAAAACGTCTAAGAAAGTGGTGTAAACAGAAGCAGAAAATGGTAAAATCTAAGAAAGGGGTGCTAAGAGGGAGAAAAAGGTAAAAACACCAAAAAAAAAAAAGATCGCCACAAAAAAGTAATTGGCCCTGCCCTCTCGGAGGCATGTGCACGTCCCTGTCACAGCACAACGACAATAGAAATTGTCCAGATCTACGCTGTTTTTTTTTAGTGGAACAGAAAATAGTATCGTTTATTTTTGTGTTAAAAAGAATGAAACAAGGTCTTTGCAAAAGCTAGAAACTTCAGAAAATGACCTAAAATTCGTCACCCTCAGGTGTTTTGGACAGTGGAGGTCTCTTCTTCCACTCGTCCCCACCCCCTCAAAGAATCTGGGAATGGATCCGGAGTTCATAGATAGTATTTGTGTCCGCCCCCGTTTGTGTGTACTGACCAATCGTGCAATGGCAGGATACACATGGTGTCTACGAAAACTGAAATTCAAAAAATCAGGACTTTTTCAGGATTATCAGGACCGCAATGCAGAAAAAAATCATGACCTTTTTTAACGAAGTGTTCGGAAATAGAAAAAAAAATAGACCCACCCAGACAAATCTTCCTGTACAATGTACATTTAGTACTAGTTCCCCGGCTGCCTATTTTTTTTTACAAGTTACAAGTAGGCCTAGGTCTAACAATTAGTACGGTAAAACGATACACTTTTTTAATTAGTTTTTTTTTTTTTAGGTCCAGTATGCTCTCATCAAGTCTGGCAATTTTTGCATTTAATTCACCCAACAATTCCTGTCTATGTTTCTTAAGAATTTTAAGTTCTTCAGTTATTCTTCATTCATTCGTTGCTCAAAAAAAAAATAATAATAAGGATTCATTTGAAAAAATCATGACTTTTTCAGGATTGTCAGGAAGATATGCTTAGTAGACACCCTGATACAATCAGGTTTCGATTGACGCTAACTAGGGAGAGACATGCCAAGCGAGCCATAACTTACGGTGTTGTCGGCACATCGATGTATCAGACTTCGCCGGCAACAACAAGTGAACCCGTTCTTGCTCTGGAACCGGACATTTCTGGGTTTCGTTACTCCTGGTAATTTGTACAGACGTCTAAACGTGGCGACGTCGAGTCGTTTCCGCAAGCCTAAGCTTAACGAGGTTTGATCATAACAAGATGTCCCCACTGCAGAGGTCAACAATATAATTACACAACAATGTTGCAAGAATTGCAGTTATCTTTTCGGCAAACAGCCCGGCTCCTTATCACCGCCCGTTAAACATCTAGAGGGGGGAAAAAACACGGGAAAACGTGCTCCCTGCTTCACCAGAGGGATATAATAACCTTTCACTAAGATGTTACCAAGGGACTCATCCAACCAGATTCCACGTCGTCCACTCTCAAGAACGTTCCACTGTGGACCAGTTCACCTCCATACGAGTTTTACGAATTCCAACAGTATACGTTCTCGATGTAATTTGTGTCAGAATTGAGAACCTTTTTCCCGATCCATCTTAAAAACCCACAGTGAACCCACTTGTAGGGTGTTTTCAACCTAAGTCCCGAAATTGTATTTTGGGTGAATGAACATTACACACTGGTATTTCTGCACGTTTGTAATTCATTGCGTATTTGAAAAAAAGTATTTTGTACACAAATCTTGAGCGTCAGAAACGTTCAAATACAGCTATTATTTACAACCTTCCATCTACATAGTAAGATCGTATAAATCAAGACTATTACTTTTAAGCACTACTTTAAGAGTTAAAGCAACATCCGGCTTGCCTTATAACAGCCACGCGCAGTCATGTGTCCGCGCGCTGCCGTCGCGAGATTCGGCGTCGTAATACTACAACGTCACTTCCGCCCTCGTCTTTTCGCGGTCACATGAACGACGTTTGGCCTAGCAGACGAGTTGCGGGTCACGTGACAGCAATGACGCAAAAGTTGTGTCGTCACAACCGGAAACATTGAAACGTCATGGTTATTGTAGGCGCGCAAAGGATCTCTGATGTCGTTCCTTGAGGCATCACACTTCAGCAGTACTTATGTCCTACTTGTTAACCATACCTAGCCTATCCCTCTAACTAGCCTAGAGGAGTGCCATATTGTATTGACAAGCTGACTTGTTACCTACACCATACTGACGTGTGACGCTGCCATCACGTGACTGTGTAATGTTATTTAAGGGCTTGCATTTGATTAAACATGTCCACACCGCTGCTTGCCTACGTTGTGTAAGTGTCTTTACTTTGCTGGGGGTAGAGCCAACGATGTCTTAAGGGTCAAGACATGGCAGGATCATATACGTGCGGAACGCAGTAAATAAATTTACCAATATTCCACAATTTGCCACATTTTAAAACGGATTTTTAGCTAGGGATAGACTAACGATACGTATTTAAAACCTTGGGGCTTTACTTGATGTGAAGAATCGAGAAAAATGGCGCAGGGAGGAATGGCCTTTTAAGTAAGAACCAACGGCACCGTGCGTCTAGTAGGAGGGAAACATTGGGGGAAGCATTTCGGGACAGCATGCTTCTCGAAGATGCAGCTTCAAGAAATTCCGCCGACATGAACATGAAAGAATATAATAGAAGAGATCATTAGAAAAGGGGGGGGGGATTTGCGACACCGTCGTGATGGCCTATATTTCCGCGAAGTGATCATAGATAGGGGAGGGGGAGTATTAGTGGGGGTGGGTGATTTTGAGTCACAGGATGCGCTGATGGAGCGAACGAAGCGTTTATTAGCCAGTGTGCGCACAAATTTTAAGAAACTTAATTATGTCGAACACGGACATTCACATGAACTACCAGCCCTAACCAGTGTTCCAAACTGTGCATTCTACATCACCCGTGTGTAGAACGGGCTTCAGTTAGTTCGATACTAAAATCGGGGTCAACCGAGGAGTAACATGGAGTGAGGTGGGCCCAGCAGTAAAAAAAAAATAGTGCGCATTTAGAAACGTTAGTTCATCCGTTATTTACAGCCATTCGCCCGAACCACACGTTCATGTGAATAATATGGATTATTAAGCCGGATTACAGTGGCACAAATTATTTACAAGTTCTATTTATTACAACCCAAAATATAGCTTTTTTTTTTTTACCAATTGAACAATACTAGCTACTCTTTTTGATTAATTTTTGGACGCTGAATCTAATGGTGAAAACAGTTTGTCTCTATCTGGTACCGTTCCACAGACAATAGTGTTCACTTGTCGCCCACTACCGGTTCACTTGTGGGCTACTTCCACTCCATACTTCCGTTTTTATTTTATTCCTTTCAACTAATTTTGGACACGGAATCTAATGGTGAAAACCGTTTGTTTCTTTCTGGTACAGTTCCACAGATAATGAGCTCACTTGTCAGCTACTTCCGGTCACTTGTGGGACACTTCTGCTTCATACTTCCGGGTTTTTTTTTATTCCTTTTAACTATTTTTTGGACGCTCAATCTAACGGTGAAAACCGTTTGTCTCTATCTGGTACCGCTTCATAGATAGATAATGGGCTCACTCTTCGGCCATTTTCGGTCACTTGTGGGCTACTTCTGCTGCACACTTCCGGTTTTCTTTTTATTCCTTTTAGCTAATTTTTGTACGCTGGATCTAACGGTGAAAACCGTTTGTCTCTATCTGGTATCGTTCAGCCGGAGTTGAAAAAATGCGACGGACGTTTAAAAGTCGCTGTATAGAAGCCAAAAGTTCACACTAGCTTATAGCTTTCCGCGTGCCGCGCGAAAATCCTTGTACAAAGACACCATCAGTCCATCAGACAACCATCTACTTCAAGTCTGAAATATTTATTGATTTCTACAACGCTGAGACTAACTGCACTCTGTTATTATCAGTTCATATCAGCAGAGAAGAAGGGAAGCCTTCATTAAAAAAAAAAAAAAAACTTGCAACTAAACGTCAAGTTTTCATACATTTTTATTTTATTTTTTTAAACCCTTACACGTGCACCATATCAATTATTGGCCGTGCATCGTATGCAAATTAGAAAGACTAGAGGCATGGCCAAGCAATCGTCGAAGCGCCTCGGATTAATTGCAGATTTTTTTTCCTTCCCCTTTTTCGAAAGTTGTTTTCTCAAAATAAACTTATCAACGTTCCTGATCGATCAATAATAGACCTTATCTCGGCAGCGAAAAATAATTATCTCGGCCTGCGGACTTACGTGTGACGTACTACAGTCAGACAGCGATTGCCAGGAACCAAACAACACTAGTCGCTGGGTGCGGAGACAACGACGCAGACGGACCCCGGTACAGCGAAATCGAAAACAAACAAACTGTCACTCAAGCAGAGCAAATAGTGAACCTCCCTAAATAAATATACACACGACGGTGTAAATAATGAGCGAGTAAGTGAAACACAAACGCACAACAGTGACAATTGATAGGTTATTAAAAAAAATGGACTAAGGACGCAAAACCTATAATAATAAGCCAAATAATGGTCGAAATTTTCTGACAAACTTTGCCAATCGAAAATTTACAGCCGATTGAGCTAGTGCTTGACTAATGACCGGTGAACAAGCATTAGGGCGCGTTTAAGCAACAAGTCATTCTCGCTCGCCGAATGCTATTTGCTAGTCAACTGTTATTTATTTATGATTAGTTTCCCGTTGCCACTAAATGAATGCGGTAATAGATAACAAATTGTATGTATTGTAAATAACAACACGGATAAAGAACAAAGTGCTACAGTAATTTTAAACATTGCTGTAAGATTGTTGTCATTTCACGCTATTTCCAAAATTTGCTATTCTCCCACAAACTACAGCTTCTAGCAATGATCAACGTTGGTAGAATAAATAGCTTCTCGCAGCGAGAATTCAAAATCTAACATGGCGTCCATTTCGTGGCTATCGAATCGAAGACAAACCATCGAATGCCGGCATACAAAAAACAGTCCGTCGTCTTGTACTGCAGTAAAAATTGTTTTCTTGTTGTCATAACTCGACGCTCAAATGTTGCAAGCATCGTACGCCGTAGGCACGAGGAGAAGATTTGCGTCTGCGTCGTTGCCATGGTTACTTATATGTATAGATAACTCGAAAGCCGTATACTCCGGTAAAGGCGAGAAGCAGCCATCAGATTTAGTATTGAGCTAGTAAAAACTAGTGAGCGAGAAAACTGTCGTTGCTAAACGAGCCCTTAGAAATCCTCTCATTTGGAGGATCGAGGATGAATAGCACATTCTTTTGTTAAAGATGAATGCACGTAAATACAGACGACAACTTTGGTGCTTCCCCCAGTCACTGTAGGCCACGATGCCGTCTACAAGGCATGCAGCAGTAGAGCCCTCAATGGCGGGGGTCAGTGACGAACAACTCCTCACTGACATTATATATAACACCACACCATGCAAAATAAGTTTTTTGTTTGTTTCTTTCTAGTTTTTAAATGCCGGAAAAAAAAAAAAAAAAAAAAAAAAAAAAAAAAATTTTTTTTCCCGGTTTCAAACCCACCCCCCCCCCCCCCCAATTCCCCACCACCGAACTAACCCACAGAAATAAACAACCAATTTTACACGTCAACGCTACAAATTAATTTGTGTGTGTGTGTGGGGGGGGGGGGGGGAAGCAGGATTTTTTTGGGGGGTGGACGGAGGGGAAAAACTTTTAATAGCCATTCGGCTGGAATTCTTCAGCCACTGGGGTATTCTTCAGCACCTTATTTGTAACAATAATGCATTTCGAAATACAAAACCGAAACAATTAGTTCTCTTTCCAGGCTTGTACGCGGTATGACCCCACTACCTGCATACAGCGCTATCTGACGGTTACACTCAGAACTAACTTACACAACTCACGGCTCTGTCTCTACGTGCCTTTTTCAAAACTTGCGAGGTGTTTACATAACGAAACCACAAAGTCTTGAAGTTTTTGCCGTACATATACAATTCCTTTCACCAGGGTCGAACCCGGGTCCGTTGTCCGTTGTCGGCCAATAAGCTTAGAGCTTTTTGAAGGCCCAAGCGGCAGATGGGAAGGTACCTACCATTATGACAGTTGTTTTTTGCCGCATGAGGGAGGACACCGGAGTACCCGGAGGAAACCCTCGTGCAACGGGCGGGAAACAACCGGAGAAAAACCTTTACATTTTAGACTAAAATTTTCGAGAAAACAATGAAAACCAGATTGGTTAACTTTAACCTTTAAGAGGCAAACGTATGATTGGCTACTGTCTTTGGATGATACGGAATCCTTTTTTAAAATAATGACCTTATTATCAATGTTTCGCTATGTTGTTAACCTAGTATATTGTATTCGTTTTTTATGTCCCTGTTCTCTTATGAACCCATTGTATTGTGCGCGCAGTGGATCTTGAGCCCTGCAGATATTTTATGAGCGGATACATCTCCCTGGAGGGAGCGGCTTTCATCGACGGCCGCCATTGTTTTTGTAGCCATCTAGGATATCAACAAGGTGCTCTGCTATCGAAAACGTACAATCGATTATCTGTATTCGTTCTGGGGCGAACTCAAGATAGGCCGCGGACACTATAGTTATTATTTACTGTCTTTCCATATTGTAATACAAATGGTGTTTTTCCGAACTGACGTATTTTTAATTACCTCACACGCGAGCCTGTGGTCTTGTGAGTTGCTGTTCCATTTTTAATTGGAATAAACTTACTTACTATTTACTTACTACTACCAGGAGTCTATAGAAAACAACTAGGAGCGTGTGTGGCTGGTCTATGTTAGGAGTGCTTAATTTAGTACGATGTGCTGACGTCAGAAGGAGCAACAATACTGCGCCAAGTTGTCTAAAATTGAAACTGAAACTTAGTACGCAAAGCAGACGTCTGCTACGAAAGCAACGCTCTATTTTATTGTTGGCTAGATCAACTTACGAGCAACTGATTGTCTGTTTGTTTAGTTTTGTTATTATTACTTTGGTATTGTTTCCATGTTAAACACTTGTTGTTTACAAACAAAGGACTGAAAATTAGCCTTGAGAACGTGACGCACACGTCTAAACATCTCATGCAGGTGGCGAACTCTGCTAACAAATTTGTACACCACTATAGCCGCTCCTGACTTAACACTGTAGTGGAAGTTACCCTCTCCTAGTTGTTTTCTATAGGCTCCTGCTACTACATATACACTTCCTTTCACCAGAATCGAACCCGGGGTCTGTAATAACCCAGAGATGCACAGCAGGGACCAAGACCCGCCCCAGTACCCGCGGCTACCCGTGCAGCCTTCCTCTGATTTTGGTCTTTCCGTGCCTAATGTATGTGTAACGAACCCAGAAAACTTAGAAACCGTGAAACGTTGGAAAGGTGAAGCGATCAGAAAACCAGGAAACGCAACGAGATACGTGACTTCTAAAGGCTAAGGACAGTAAAGATAAAACTTGACTGGATTAGTGTTATCTTGCACTAATCCCCAAAGCTGTAGGACTCAGTAAGTGGCAGACCCGGAAGAGTAAAATTTGTCAAAAGTACACAATAGAAGTATTTATCGCAGCTGAAAACATATTCTGTGAATTGGCTTTTTTTACAAGCTTTAAACACACTGAAAACGAGTTGTTTTGCAGGGTCCGAGAGACTTAGAAATCCTGCCCCCTTCCTGGATCCCAATGTGAATTACAGTTATTTGTTCCAACCCCTCAATAAAATTCTTGGATGCACCCCCACTTGGCTTTCCTCACTTTGCCAGGCACGATCCCATAGTCACACACTGACCAGACAGGTAAATTCAACTACGTCTATGTTTGTTCCGAACATTTCTGCTTTTAAATTTCTGGTTGTTGTGGATCAGTGGTGTTTCGGTAGTGATTGTCCTCAATACTTCTTAATATGTTGTATATTAATTCATACAATGAAATGGTTACCAAAATAGCCTTCTTCTACTACTGCTTTATCATTAGTTCAACACAGTCGTTTCTTTAGAAGAAATCTGCACGTCAGGCGTTCCAGGAGTACATGAAGACCGATTAGTAAGAAGACCAAAGTTTGGCCAAATCTGGAGCTTCGAGTCGCCTCTATTAATTTGCAGCCAGTACACTGAAATAAAATTATTTATCTTAAACCATTGCCTAAACTCGAACCAGCATCTAGAGCAGCACGCCGACTGAGCTAACGTCGCATGGAAATCCGTCCTTTTTTAAAGTTCTTCGTAGGGCACATGCATTGTGTAGCTGAAGTAAAGAAAAATTCGCTCAGTTGGGCACTGTTAATTCATCTTACTTTAGCATGGAGCCTGGATTGTACTTAGCAGTATTCAGGCTCCATGCTAATGACAGATCCTGGTAGTTTGTAGTTCACAAGGCTTCATAGTTCACAAAGGCTTCACAGTTCACAAAGCTTCGTAGTTCACAAAGGCTTCGCAGTTCACAAAGGCTTTTAGTACAGAGAGGCTTTTTAGTACACAAAGGCTTAATAGCTCCCAAAGCCTTTGCAGTTCACAAAGGCTTTGTAGTTCAAACTCAAAAGCTTTGCAGTTCTTAAATGCTTCGAGGTACACTTGTAGGCCTTATAGCTCGCAAAGGCTTTGTAATTCACAAAGGCTTTATAGTTCACAAAGGGTTCGCAGTTCACAAAGGCTTTATAGTTCACAAAGGGTTCGCAGTTCACAAAAGCTTTGTAGTTCAATGACTTCACAATTCATACCGGCTTCACAATTCATAAAAGCTTCGTAGTTCATAAAGGCTTCACAGTTCAGAAATGCTTCATAGTTCAAAAAGAATTTATAGTTCACAAAGGCTTTATAGTTCATAATGGTTTCTAATTCACGAAGGCTTCGTAATTCAGTTTTCAGAAGCAAGTGTGAACTCGCATAAAGACATTCTCTCTAACGACTCCTAAGAACGCTGCATGTCTGATGCCTTGATGAACTCCACTTCTGACACCACTGTAGTGCA
This sequence comes from Lithobius niger, assembly GCA_023313725.1. NCBI lineage: Eukaryota > Metazoa > Arthropoda > Chilopoda > Lithobiomorpha > Lithobiidae > Lithobius > Lithobius niger. Next base: position 159 of record JAHWFP010212795.1, on the reverse strand, counting down.
CATTTATCCTTTTTAAACAAATTTAATATTTTTTATTTTTTATTTTTTAGTTACTTTTCTCCTCATATATTGCAGCAGCCGACGGCATCTTAAATATTTTTTTTTTAATCATGGAAAGACGGGGTAGGGCGTCGGAGGATATTACAGCTGTTTACGGGA
>JAHWFP010212793.1:0-10475 GCA_023313725.1 Lithobius niger | reverse complement strand
TTATCCTGACCGACACAGTGTCAGTCGTCTCCTCCAATTCGTCTTTAACCATTTGGTCACTGCTTTCAGACAGTTGTGTTAACCATTCGCTATACCCTGACCGCAGGGAGGTAGTTGTTGCCTCAATTCCTCTTTGACCATTTGGTGACTGCTTTGAGACTATCATGCTTACCATTCGGTTATCCTGACCGACAAAGAGTCAGCTGTCTCACCCAATTAGTCTTTAACCATTTGGTCACTGCTTTCAAAGAGTAGTGCTAACCATCATTGAGACTACTATTTTCCATGCTTGCTTGTGTTAATTACTTGACATTAAATCAGCTGACTTTTGTGTGTGTGTGCATTCTAATGCATCAAATGTGTCGAAGTATCGACTGCAACAATGTTCTTTCTTGATAACGGTCCCGAAATTTTGGGGCTTCGAAATGTTGTGGCTTTAATGAATTGTTGCAAACTTTTTTAGCAGCAAACTGTACGTTTTGTTTCCTTAGCACTATGTAAAAGATAATTAGTTGTTTTGTCGTGTAGATTTTTTTTGTTACCTGATTTTAACCCGATGATTTTAACCCGATTCGCGATTTCGAGATCGCAAATCAGAAAACCAAATTTTACTTTCATAAGTTTCGCTTTCAATTTCGCCTAAGGAGTAATGTCTATATAGCCACAATTGCGTATTTTTTTCCTTATTTATTTGTATTTATTTTCATGTTTTTTTTTTTTTAAGGGAAATGTTTTTTTTCTTTCCCTAGAGATGTTGAAAAAAAATTATAGGTTTTAGGGGGTGGGGGGAGTGGGGGGCAACGGCACAATTTCGGGGGCAAATGCTTGCCGGTATCAAACAACACTGCCTCTTTGTCTCAGTTCACAACAACGAACCTAGCGATGAGGTCTATTCTTCTTCCATTCCTCCTTCATTATTATGGCCAGTGGGAGTGCCCACACCAATCCGAGACGTTCCGGTATTGCACACGAACAGCCATCACTTCATGTACACCATTTGTCTACGCCATACATTACCAACACTCCGACAGACATACATAAAAAAAAAAGCACGCAAAACACGACACAGTACATCTCCAACAGAGCACCATAATGCCGGCCATAATTCCTCCTATTATGTCAACAAGGCTGCCGTATCGTACCTATAGAGACGGACGTCCCGTCTCGTACCATTCGTCATGGGCCCTCAAGGTTGTTATTTCCGTTGAGGCATGTAAGATTTTGCTCTTAAACTCCCGCAGCTTTCGCTTATATTTTTGCAACATTGAAATACGATGCTCTTATAAGAAGGGGGGGGGGGCGTGCACTAACTATAATATAAGAAAGAAAGAAAAAAAGGACTGGGTGAAAAGTGTTGGACCTAAAACGTGCACTCGGGGAACACTGTGCGAAGAAGTATAACTGTCAAAAGGAGGAGCACTGGGCAGACATACAAATGGCCGCTGAGTTGACTCGAACGTCATTTAGACGACCACAGGGGGACTGAGGCCGCCGACCACGTCGCTGCTGAGTTATTGTAATAGCCGTCACTTCCTGCTGACGAAATTTGCGGTGGCATAGATGAATTTTTCTGATAAGCGTTTCTCGGGCTAACGATGCCTTTCGTCATCTTGTTTTTTTTTTCTCCTCCTTTCCCCGTTTTCTTCTTCTCATATTTACGATCTTCGGGCATCAAGTTCGCTATGTATTTGAATACATTTATTTCTATATAAGCTCAAGAACGGACAGAAAGCAAGCAAAACATTAGCATCGACAAGAACGCTTGGGTTGAGGACGAGAACCAACAAAAACGTGACTTGTTTCCTCGGGCTCGTCTTCGGAAAATAATTCCATCAAAACGGACAGACAGGAAGTGCAGTTTTTAACTTTTTTTGGAATTTTAGATTTTTTAAAGCTTAAATATTTTGTAAAAAAAAATAAATAAATAAAAAAGATACAGACAGTCGAACTGCAACCTTGGTGTTCTTGTATAATTTAGGTTGATGTGCAGAGGACAAGAGATGGAAAAAAATGTCTCAACTTTTTTTTAATATTCAACAACTGTGGGTTTTGTGGCAGAATCCTTCATTACGACTCCATCCAAAATAAATACTGTAGCAAAAAGGACGGCTAGGGGTTTATTACCTGGATTATTATTTACTCCCTAGGCACTCGCTAGGCAGCTGACACTATAAGAGATATTGCCACGTGTAATCACGGGAGGAAAGTTAGTTGGGAGTTGCAACTGTCTTTCCCAGCCATACTATCGCCATGTCTGGGTGCCTATATATTTATCCGAGTGCCTATTTGTCCAGTGCCTAAATTGGGGTGCCTATGTGTCCGGAGCCTACGTGTCCGCGGTCTGTTTACCCCCTAGCTTAGAGTGATGATTAATGAATGGTAACAGAGTAACATTAAATAAAACCTACAAATTCCACCACCATAAAATTACCCCCAAATTTGTTTACACGCCCTCCAGATATTTTCCACCCCCAATGAAAATGAATACCTTTTGAGCTGGGGGTTAAAAGCCCCACCCTGGCAACAAAGAATTTAACCGCAATGGCAAAGTTGTCGTTGCCATGGTAACAACGCTACCTAGATTAGCTAAATCCGACGTCTTTGAATAAGTGCTTTAAGTCTTATAATCCGTGACAATAAGACAAAGAATTCCTTCTGACGAAATTTTAACAGTCACTTCTGAACTCGCATTGGTCAGTGTTCTCATTGCGAGTCGACATATACCTGAAAGCGCCGCCATGTTGGAATTTCAGCTGATTTCAAGCTTCTAGCTGCGAGAATCCAAAAGCCAGTCGTTGCGTAAACGCGCCCTGAATGTTGGTTATACATATAGCAGATTCCATCTTGCGCGCGTGTTCGATTCGTGCACGAGAAATGACGTCACAATGTCCTTCAATCGTTACGCGAATGAATCCGAAGTTCATTCCTATTTAGCAGAATGTCTTTAGAAACGTGCCGATTCGCTGTAAAATTGCAGTAGTTCATTCCATAACCTATACGAAAGAATACCATTACGTGGAAATGGGCTAAAGACACCTTCCGCAATCTTGTGGTATACAATGGGTCAATAAAAATAAAGAAAGAAAAAAAAACCGTAAATGCTGCGTTGCACAATCACTTGACGAAACAAACAAAAAACACCACGTTTATAACCCTAAACTCTACAGGCTGCATTATTGAATTGAATCGAATACCAATGTATTGTGTTCTTCAACTCGACGACTCTCTTGATCATCGTGATCGTGATCTGAGAAACTGGGCTGGTTGGGGGGAGGGGAGGGGAAGCGAAGTTGCGAAGTAGCCATTTTGTTCTTTGATCGAGGTTGTTCAGTCACGAATCCTTTTGTATGTTTTTGTCTTTTCGCGTTGAAGACGGAGGATGGGAGGAGGAGTATGGAGGCTGGATGGGGGTGGGGAAGACGCAGGATTTAAAAGAACGGGTAACTTAAGAAGGAAGTCTTCAAAGATGATGTAAAGTCCGAAATGACCCCGCCTTGAATAAAAGACCGGCGAAGAAACGCTGCTGTCTGCCTTTTGAATGGAATTGTTGCCGAGAGCAGTTTCTTTGACAGGAGAATGGATGCGTTTACGCGTTTGGTAGACAATGTGGTATTTTCTTTCACACCCTTTGTCATTGTTTTTTTTTTTTTTTCTTGATGGAGTAAGGTTTTCCGTCCATCACAAGTAAAGCGATGGGTGTATGACCGTTTCGCCGATTCCCGTTTCGCCGAATCCCGTTTCACCGAATATATATATTTTTTTTTATCAAATTACGTGACTCCCTCGCGCTGCCGCAGCGATATCAGAAACCACAACTAATCAGAAAATTCCTTCCAATTAGGAATGCATCTTTAACTTCTCCAACGTCATATTTTTAAAGAATATTTTGATTCGGCGAAACGGGAATTCCCCTTCAGTCGAATTTTAATCAGAGCTTAATTTTCGTCGAAACGGGAATCGGCGAAACGGGATTCAGCGAAACGGGTGTACACCAAGCGACGTAATAATCTCAAAGACAGCAATCGCGCAAACTTTCTGGTATTACCACCCTATGAAAAAAAAAAAAACAATCCTTATTCCCTGGAATTGGACAAAACAAACGCCCTTAGCAAGGAAAACCCTGCATGTTTTACACATTGCAAATGCACACAAAAAATACACTCACAGCCACACACACGAAACAGAATTAAAAACATATATACTCACAAGTACAGACTAAACAAAGCCGAAACCTTCCCCCCCCCCCCACACACACACACACACTCACACCCATACAGATATGGCCCAATTCGAACACATTTTCTGACATTACCGAGGAATACAAAAACAATACCTGCTCCCTGGAATTGGAGTTCAAATAATAGTTAGATTTGTTCGCGCGAAAACTCCAACCTTTTTTTTTTTTATTTGTGTGCCTTCACCAGCTGTGAATTCCATGGGGAGATGCGAACGTTACTACTTTTTTTTCTCAACAGGTTAATAACAATTGTTAGCACTTAACGCTTGGTAGGCCTATATAGGAGGTTCTTTACTTATCTTATTAATTACAGCTTCGTATACTCTTGGTAGAAGAGTCTTTAAAATACGTCAACAAAAAAATGATGCGTTTCGTATTTCAGCAGTAGATGAATAACAAATAGGGTCGGATTTTGGAAGGGGTTGGGCCTCCCCGGGAAAGTATACTGCAGGGGCCTCTGGTGCCTCTCGCGTGGTAAAGGGGAGAGGGGTTGTATCGGCAGCCGTTAATGGTGTTTGAACTCCCACCATCCTGTGCCGACGCACCTGACGTTTGTGGGTAGACCCGGAGGAGTCCGACAAACCCGGGTCACAGCGTACGAGATTGGCAAATCCGAAATCACTGCATGAGATTTGAAGATTTGTATTAAATTTGCAGATTTGCATTGATTTGCAAATTTGCACGGATTTGCAGGGATTTGCAAAATTTCGCTTAGATTTGCAGATTTCATGAAGATTTACAGATTTGTTGATTTCATTTATGATTTGCTGATTTGCAGTGATTTGCTATTATTTCCAAGATTTTCAGAGATTTGCAATGATTTGCAGATTTCACTGGAATTTTCAGATTCCACATAGATTGCAAATCTGAAACCAGAGAGCGTGCGAGATTTTAGCCATTGTCAGACCCTCGATAGACCCCCGCAGACGCCCGTATTGATTAAAGACTAAGGTCGTCGGCCCCAGCTCGTCGCCGGTATGGAGTGGGGGACTGTTCCTGGGCCTGTGGCGGATGTCCTTGCAGAAGAGCTCCCAAGAAGTTTCTGTCTGATCCAAACTATATAATTATATGCCTATGTGCGCATGTATGCCATTGCCACGACGTGCATTGCAGTCATGGTGTCATGCTTTGTTTGTCATGGTTGGATGCCACTTGTTGTAATTTGGATTATTATCCATTTCATTCCTCCTTACCTAGGAGTGAATTTCTTTACTTTTATTTGCTGTTTACCCTACCTCAATTTAGACCCTCACACCAAAATTAAATCTGCAACTTTATGTTAAGTTTTTCCGCAATTAGTTATTACCAATATTCTCTGCTTTTTTTCCATACGGTTACGATCCACAAATAGTTGTAAAACCGCAAGGGTAAGTCGGGCGAGCGTTATATTGCAATTTCAATCGCTATAAATCTCAGTGGAACCAAGTAACCAACGTCATATTTTTACTAGCTAAGCCATAACATCTGCCATCAATTATACCACTGACCTCTCGTCAATACATTTTTGGTGCATTTTTGGTGAAATCGAATTCGGGGTATGGGGTATGTGCAAGGGGGGGGGGGGGAGCGGAATCTGGGACAGTGCCGTGACAGCATCCTTAGCAAGTGGAAGAAACTGTATTCAAAACAAAAAAATCAGCGTGCATTTGAAACATATTCCTCAAATGTATTCATTTCAAATGTTTAAAAAAAAACTTCTTTTTTTTTTAAAGAAGGGGCCTTTGTAGTGGAGCCCTGGGCGGCAAAATCCGACACTGAGAACAAGAAGTGTATGTGCTCTAGTGTTTGACCAAATTTGGAAATTCGCTCTGTCCTTTAAAGGCGTCTTTTCATTTTTTTTATTAACTCCTAGGTGTAGCATCGTAGAATCTTCGATCAACATAAAGAAAATAGCGGTAAATTAAAAAAGAAACAACACTTCGCTGCAGCGCCGCGAATTTTCATAACTACGATCACGTGACCCATATCAGCCTATTGGATGACGGAGCGCGGATGCTGTGTTTAGAATATGGGTGACGTTATCGAAATGGTGAACCGGCGTCTTTAATTACCGAATGATAAACGTGTTCGGGGCAAACTTGGCATTCATGTTCATGGTTGTTTCAACATGCAGCGTCTTCAGAGCGTATAGGGAATAAAATTTGGGAATTTTCTTAAATAAGCAGGACGCCTTTTTAATTTTTTTCCCATGCACATAACTGGTGGCTTTCCTGCATTTTTATACCATTTCCTAATTGGAAACGCTGAATTCACCGCATTCGGCTCAACGTAACTGACACGTTGTCGTAAAAATAATAAAAATAATAAATCCACTGTTGACACACGAAAAGTATTTAACGTTCACTATTTTTTTTTTTTAGTTTTTATTTATTTTTTACTTAAGTTTCCTAGATTACAAAAGTCAACCCGCTCCATCCCTCTTATCAAATCATCACCCAAATGGTCACTGACTCCATTATACGAGCTGTTGGCACGATTACAGGCAATAGACATAAAAATTTTCTAGTTCCCAGAATTGTCCTTTTCTTTTTCTAAGCGCCGTTGAATATCTCCTACACTGATCCATAAATTGCTAACTGGATGGCGGTCGTAAAAGTCGGCAATCATATTTTGAAACTGATATTGCCTTTTTTTTGTTGTTGGAGGTGGTGGTTGTTTTATGTTGAAAAAGTGCGCGCGCTCTCTTGCGTGTGGCATCGTAATAAGTCGGAGAAGAAAATGTATTTCTTGGCTAAACCTATTAGGTTTGGCTATTACAAATACTGCAAAGAACTGTACATGTGTTTTTTTGTTTGTTTTTTTGATGAACGACTCCGTTTAAAATATTACATGTAATTGCCCGTGGGTCAACAAAACCATTTCCCATCGATAAAAAAAATCAGTATTTTTAACCCTTTAACCGAGCTGTCTGCACACGGTTGTTTGTTTGATCGCGTTTATTTTTTTGTTTATTTATTTTTATTTTTTTAATGTATTCTGGTCGAATTCGATCTCGAGTCCTGATATCCTTCAGTGACCCTCATGAACGTTCGTGCTTTTCCATTGGTTTTCGTTACTACGCTTTCTGTACTATAGAACTGTCACGATTACAATGTTAACGTAAAGTTGCGGAGCTTACGATTATATCTAGTAAGGGGAAGAGCAATTTCTCCGGTGAACTCCCCGTTTCGCCAAAAATAAAGCAGATTAAAAGCTTTTGCCTAAACGGCCAATCCCGTTTCGGCAAAACGGATTTGACAAAATTTTACGTATGCACGAAATTTAATAGCTTATTTCTATGTAATGAGGCTTAAAAGGCAAACATTTATCAGAGACAAGCAGTGGTCGGCGGCGGCGATGCGGTGGGCAGTGAAAATAGGCTACAAATAGCTAAACAGAAACTAAATGCTGGAGCATACAAACGAAAGCCTATTAAAATAAAAAATATGATACGTTGCTTAGGCCTATACTTGAAAAAAAAAGCTAAAATAAGAAGTCCAGCAAAGAGCAGTATAGTATTCACACCAAAAGGCAAAAAACCCAATTTAGCCACGTGAGTTTACTGCACCCAGATTTGTTAGGAGCATTAACAAATCATGACAATAAAAACTAAATATAAGTTTGAAATGAAGATCTGTTCGCTCCGCCCACAATAGGCTCAAAGCCTGTTGCCTCGTTTAAATTTTAAAAAATAAATAAGTAAATAAATAAATCAAAAATTAATTTAAGCCCAGTAACAAGTTTCATTTCCGGAGCCAAGGAAATACAAAATCTACCCCATATAGTAACTTCACGGAGTCTCCAATATAAGTTGATAATTTTGGCTCCGTAACCAGAAACCTATCCTTAACTTTGTGACGTACTCAGGAAGTAGACGATTGAAGTCAAGAATAAGATTAAAGCCAATTTACTCCTTACTGCATAGCAAGGGGACTATGCACTGAGAACACATATTAGGCATAAAACACAAGTTTAGGAGCTTGGTCTTATCCTGAGCTGAGTCCAGGGAGACAACCTTTCGAGTTGTCTGCCCCACACCAAGTGCCTTCCCATGGTCCAGGCCCTCGTATTTATACGCCGGCCAGAACAATAGAAATCGCCTGAGGCATTACGTTGCGTAACCGCTAGCAGGTTGGAGCCGGCTCTAACTGGTTTGAACAATAGAGTAGCCTCGTTCACGGCTGTTGGCATTCGGCTAAGTTCCGGTGTAGACGGAAGTTGACAGGACGCCAAGCAGCTTATGTAACTGCAAGGTGCATCATGTGCGTTCACACAAGGTGTGCCCTGCTATTCGTAAATAGCGTGTTACAACTTTCCCACAACTATCCCAATTTAAGTAACATCATGTCCCAAACTATTCACTATTGGTCATCAGTAATGAGGACGAAAAATAGTGAATAGTTTTGGACATGAATAGTTACTTAAATTGGGATAAATAGGGGAAAATTTAAGGGTACTTCTTTGCTATTGAACCAAAATTACCACCTTACATTGGATGCTGCATTGACGGGAATGACAGGTTGGAATGGAATAAAAACAACCTCGAATACAATAAAGTTACTACAATTAGTTGTCAAGGCATCGCATGATATGCGATTGTTTTACTTTAGCAGAATGGCGAGAGAATCTTGTTAAAACAGGCGTGCATTTATAATTCCATCTATTAATCTTGAACTATTAATACGCCAGTGCAAGAGCAACCTGACTGAGACCGAGGGTACACGTAAGTTTCTTAAGTCGCTTTATCTTACGTAGCTTACGTCGATGTAGTGCTTCGAGCGCTTTAAGAACATCCGTGTAACCACCTAAAACCACTTTCAAGTCACTTTCTTCTCAAACCAAATCGTTACATCGACGTAAGGTGTTGAAGCGCTTTAATAACCTACATGTACCCAGCTACATAAAACCCAGTTTTTACGTCACTCTAAGGACTGCTTTCCTTTGAATGGTTGAAACGAGTGTGCGTAAACGTCACGAAGCTAGGGCGGAACGTGCCGCTTCCTTAAAACGAAGTCAAAAGCCCAGCTATATAGCTGAGTGGAGACGTGGGATTAGAGAAGGGTTTGGTTGTTGGGGGATTATAGATAAACGCGACGCTACATCGACTTAGCAGAAACTACCGTGTACACATTGTCGTTTTAACTCACTCCAACTTGAATGTCCGTGTAACCACCTCTCTCCTAAAGCGACGCGAGTTCAAGTCGACGTAAGGTAAAGCGACATAAGAAACCCTCGGTCTCTGTCTGCCTATCACCAACTCCACTTTTACCACCCATTTCACCAACATCTCCACTGATCCACAACGGAACTGCGAGTCTCCACATATTTTATGGTGCATCGGCCGGAGATCGAACCCGGGCCGAAATAAAAACCAATAAATAGTCGATCAATTCGGAACGAAATCACAAATATATCTGACCCGAATTCCAACAGTGTAAACCTGCACAAGCTCAGCAAATGCCAACTGATAATAATTGTTCCCTTGTTTCTATTAATATTTATCTTTACCCCTTTTTTAATGCCTTATGGAAGACACCCTACCATTCCTGATTATACGTTTCGACCAACAATTTCTGTCGGGACGTTTTTCTTCGGTCCTAAATCTAAGGGAAAATAAAGGTGGACGGTTGGTGTTAGCAGGCTTGTTATTCGCCAATTAATAACAGACTTTTAAGCGGCCAACAGTTCCACCCCCTTGAGGCCAAACCTATCAAAAACCTTTGAAACATGGCGTCAAGAAGTGGCCAATTTTCCCCCTCGATCACCAGGTCATACTACCAATCAACATACAAAAGTTTATGGCTCAAATACCTAACAGACTTGTGGCCGGACAGCAGCAATTCTCGCCGACGGAATTCAGTTCAATGCACCAATTCTGCCGGAGCAAAAAAACAAACTAATAACAGACTGGGAATGTGTATACCAATCGAAGGGGTCGAGCACATCCTCATTTATCGAGTCGAAGAATGATTGTAAAAGTTGTAATAATAATTGGTTGTTCAAGAGGAGATGTAGGTCAATATTGATGGATGAGTGCCCGTGGATATAAAGGGTATCCAAGATGTGATGGATAGATCATTTATTTAGAAAGGCAGGTGCAAGAATCAGCTGTCAGGCGCTCGATAATCCCAATATAGAAAGAAAGACTAAAATCGCAACGACGGTCGAATTTTGCACTACAAATATTTAGGTTGCAAAATCACTAAGATTGTAGTGTTTCATTAATCCCAAGATTGTTGTTCGTTGCTTTTAGGGAGCA
>JAHWFP010212790.1:0-10175 GCA_023313725.1 Lithobius niger | reverse complement strand
ATATAGTTGATACCAACTGAAACAATGAATGTGCCATCGTCACTAGTTGTCTAGGTTTGCATCTGTATTTCCTTATCAACAAAACATAATACCCTTTGAGTAAACACATGAAAAAGCATAGATCCAAAGCACCAAAAATTAAAATCAATGGACTTCAGTCAGCTCCGAAACTGGCTAGTACCACTATTTACGTACTGGCTGTATGTATGCCTTAGGCAGGCCTTGAAGTCTATGCTGCATGTGATTGGTGCTTTTCGAGCAGTGGGGCAGACTATTAGTCAGTTCTGATCCACGTGATTCGCCGTTTTGTTGCAACTTGATCACATCGTATATAATGAAACTCGCTCCAGGATAAAATTCTTCCCCCTACGCGATGAAATTAGGGTCAAGGGAAACTGTGTAGCATCCGGTCGCCGCTGCTGCAGTGATTACGTGCAACAATTCATCCCAAGTTTGCACGCCTACAACAGTCAAAGCCAAGACCATCTTCAAAAGCTGATAATTGAAACCAATTAAACCACGTCCCTTGCAAACCATAACCCAAATTGATTGTATTCAACAATCCCACGAACAATTGTATCACGTCACGAGGGCTTTCGACTTGGAACACCAAGGTCCCAAGCGCCATTGTTCGCACTCCAGTCCCCATCTCGATTGTGCAAACAATGTCGTACAATCTTTCCAGGACCAATTTCGGCAAATCAACTTGAAATTCTAGAGCTCACCCCTAAATGGCAACAAGCGTTAACCATCAAGTCCAAAGTCGACCAGTTCGGTGCAAAGGCGAGCAGGAAACCACCATCATTATAAACTGGATCACCAAGCTGGGTTGACTTCTATTTCGGATTGTGAGGATAGGTTTTCTTGTAGAAATCTATTCCCCTCCAAAAATGGCTGCTTAGTGGAACCGTTGGAGAGCGGCCGCTACAACTAACCTAACCTAGAAAGACAACAGCAGCTCTACACAACTACAGAGCGCCACATGTAGCGGGAAAATAGTAGTGAGCATCCATAGGTGTGCATATATCTGACATACGCAGCAACTAAGAATAATTTATCGTTTGTATCGTTTCTTTATTAGTCTGTGTACTTCGCTTGTTACAATAGACCAATTTATACACATATATAGGAAAACGCTGGTTTCACCAACGCTGGTGGAACGAACGCCAAGACAGCTTAGCAAATACATTTACTAAATTAGGCCCATTTCTCCAGCCTAAGTAAACGAAAAACTGTGAAGAATTGAAGACAACTGCCTTTCTTATCTTCCGTTATCATTTGAAGCACGAAACGTGTCGAGGGTCAAGTAAACATCATTTCAACCTTCCCACTTCCCCTGACAATAATGGATGAGTCCCAGTCTAGACACCTCGTAAAGTTAGGCTTCCACCCCAACCCCCTCTCATTTGTCAGTCCAGATAATACGTGAAGAAAACCTTTCAACTTGCGTACATCCCTATCTCCTGACTGAGAGTTTGGTTTATACAAATGCGCAAGAAGAGTCAGTCACGTCTCCGGTTCCGTAACAGAACGCAGAAGTTGGCGGTAACAAATTGAGTGCTGGCCTTCCAACTATCTTGGTGAGCTGTCGTATACACCTAAACATGGACACGCACAAAAATAAACGGGCATTGAAGTAAACGACAACGCTGATAAGCGTCAACAATAACATTTTACAAGGTAAAGAAAAAAAAACAGATTTGTACAGTCTGTGGCTCACCAGTGAATTGTGTGTTGGGGGGAGGGAAGGAAGAAATTCTGGTTTGTCGAAACAGCACAGTCCAAATATCTCGGGGGGGGGGGGGGGGCAAAATCAAACTCGCGCTCGTATGATTTCGCCACCCCGAGATATTTGGGCTGTCCGTTTCTAGCAGACGATCAATTATTTCAGGTTCACGGCTACCTATTACTTAAACAGATGCAATTTTCTCAGTTGTACATTTGATAATTTCAATTAAAAATCATCAATTTTTTTTATCCGTGTACATTTTAACAAGTGAAACTTCAATCGTACCGATCTGGTCGATCGCTGCTTGCAGCACCTGGTCACTCCACGAAGTTGGCTCTTCCACTTGTTAAAACAGAATGTAGGCTAGTAGGGTGGTGCCAGCCTGGAACTCTCTCACAGAAGGGACTATTTGTAGCAAAAACATCGAAATTTTTCGAAGAGCACTAAATTCGATATCGCTGACAAAGTTTTTGAAAAGACCAGATTATGTTTCTGCGTAAACCTGGGTTGCCAGTCCTCTTGACCAGCCATTCGCTCATTTTACCTGTTGTTTTACTTCTCATAATTTTATTTGGGGTGGGTGTTAGTTGGTCATCCCCTTCAAATTGCCTTACCGCCTCATGCGTGGTTAAATATTTGTTATTATTAAAACAACCAATCTAATCCACTGCAACTCGCGATTGTTGGAGACAGTTCGGCTCAACACTGTAGCAGGGTGCGTGACCTCGGGTCAAGAGTCTGAATAAATAAATTGAAATTGCTCAATACTTGATGTTCAGCGAGGATGTTTCGTTACATTAACCATTCAGACTCAGTATCTACCAAAACTACAATCAGAACTCGTTGAACTCGAATTTCGACGCGACTGATAGAATTGTGAAGTCCTCACAAACAGCCTGCAGAAGTGCTGGATTTGTTAAGGAGCACGCACGAGGTATTCAAGATGGTTGACGTCTTCAGTGAAGTTCCGAACAATCCTTTACAACACTACATTACGATCGAGGGCCATTATTTTCCCAACAACATTCTAAAACGTAACAAACGGAGTCAAACTGTCTGCAACAGTCGCGAGTTGCGTTGGATTGGAATGGTGGTATAGGAAGGTACTGTACGTCACACAAGGCAAAAAATGGGTTGTTTTTTTTGGAAATTCAGTGTAATCAGTTTGAAAAAAAATATATATATATATGTGCATACAGTTTACATGGGTGTAACGAAAGACTCGTACACGTTTCCAAGCTATCTTTAAATGTACGACTCCGTTTAAATGCAGCCAACTGGATCTCTATGCTAACACGACTGGATCACGATTCCAGGATGCTCTCTCCCAGTAGCACAGTTGGTAGTTCTCAGTAGCGGATCCAGCATGACATCTTAGGAGGGGCGATTTCGCACCAGTTATGGGTGGAAAACATAATTTTCCAATCATGGTTCCAGTTCAAAAATTTTAGGGTACCGGGGGTGGGGGGTGGAGGGAATGACGGAAGCAAGACGCACGTTCTTTTTTCATTGTTCTTTTTTTTTTTTGTCAGTGAAAGAAAGATTTTCGTTCCCACCAATTCTTAATTAAACTAATTATTCTTAGATTTCTTATTCGATTATTTTTTACTTGTTCGATTCTTCATGTCGTGGATTTTTGTCTTCGAGCTATTCTGCTAATTTAAAAATTGAGAAATATTTCTGAAACAGTAGGGCAAAGAATTAAAATTTTTTGCAGGTTTTTTACGTTGGTTTCGTCCTTTTTATTTCGCTTTCGTCCCTTTTTGTCCTGCGCATGTGCAACAATGGAAAAAAGCAAAATGAAAGTGGCGAAAGGAAGAAAAAAAGGACGAAAGCAACGAAAAAAAACTTGTAATTATGATGTCATTATGATGTAATTATGATGCCACTGTGTAGGGACTCATAATAAATTTATGCAGTTAGTAAAGATGATTTAAACAAAATTATTGTATTATCAGCTCATGTGTGTGGTTCGGTTTTAGGAGGGGGCGATCGCCCCCACCGCCCCCCCCCCCCCCCTCAGGATCCGCACCTGGTAGTTCACCGCTTATAAACGGAACCTCCAAGTATTATTACAGGAAAATGACTGTGTAGCTCTCGTAAATCTGAACCTAACCAGAGTTTTATTCTATATTGGTATCACCGAGTAAGACTAAAATTCAAATTGCCAACAGCTGGTTTCATTCGCCAAATGTAGACAGCAGGGATGTAACGGCTACTACCGTACAGTAAGACGCAACAAGAAGCCAACACTTCGTAATTTTTTTTCTTATTGCTCCTACGAAAAGAAGGTTGTATTTTGGAAATATTGAATTTGCGCATAGCTACTTAGTGCCAACAGCACTGATACCTTAAGGGTGCTGACGGTGGTATTTAATGTTTGAATTTTGAAAATTAGAAAAATCAAGTAAAGGCATGTAACTTGGTGACTTTGGGAAAGTGTTTTTTTTTATGTTGTCTAAAAAATAAATGCTGATCGGAAGAAACTTAAAAAAACTTATTGCAGGCTGGGAGATATTAGTATCACACAAAGTTAGGTCTTCCTCTGCTAAGCAAAAACTTAGGGAGGGCAGATGTATCATGAAGCCAACACTTTGGGGTGTGCCTTGACGTTACATGAGCTTCTGCACCCTCATCCAATTGCCGCACGGGCATTGGCCGAGCGCCACCAGCCGGGTAGCGAGCGTGGCCAACTGCTTATCCAGTTGGAACCGATCACGCCTGCCAGGCAGTCACGTGACGTAAAACCTTGACGGGAAGCTCTCGTCTAGCGGGTATAAAAACCCAGGCTGGAGCAGGCTTCCGCAGTTCGTGTTTGGAATTGCAACCTGCAAGTTGGAACTCTGGAGCTAAACGAGGGTCGGTCGAGGGTGGAAACCGTGTTGCCGATACGTAATGCGTGATGGTACGTGTATTGGGGGGGCCCCCCCCTCCCGTAGCTATGCAGTAAGGCGTGAATAAGAATTGGGCTTACGTCCACTCCCTTAGCAACTCACAGGGCCGTTCTAGTAGTGCAGTTAAGGCCGCTAAAAATTAATTAAGTGTTTCTCAGGAGTGGTGCTGAAGAAAATTGTCGCGAGCGGGCGGTGTTTGTATTTTACGTTTTATTCGTAATTTTTTAGATGCGGGCAATAGCGCTTTTTTTTTTTTACCAAACAAAACGAAATCAGTAGCTTATATTTTGTTGCGGAGTTCCATATCTATATTTTAATGGCGGAATCAGCGTGCAACAGTTTCCTACTCAATAAAAGTCATTCTTTAAATCTAATTTTTTAGTTGTGACATGCCTCGGAACGACCCTTAGATGTGTTTCGATGTGTTAGATGTGAATGGAGCAAAGACCTGATGTGGTCATTGGCTCCAGGAAATGTTTGGTGAAAGTGCTGATGCGCTATCGGACATTTTTTTTTAGACAATGTCGTAAAAAACGTTTCATGCGTTGAGAGAAAACCCATGCGTACGCTCCCGAGAACCACTTGATTAAATTTTTTACCGGCCTAATAGAGCACCAGGCTAATCATAAAAGGAAGGTCCTGGTTCGAGTCTCAGTCGGGGCAAACGTCTTCATTCTTTCTCAGATTAAAGTATCATGCGTTCCCACAAGGCTCGTCTTTAACGCTATGGGTGTCTGTTCCTTAGGGTAAACTGGTCTTGGCTTTTGTTTAGATGAATTAAAATTAAAGTCAATTTCTGCCCAACGGGAGTCTTCAGTGTCACATAAAACTGTTGGGCGAATAAAATTGGGTCAGTGTCGCGCATGCGGGCAAAGGGACACGGAAAACTGATTCTTTTAATCGATGCGGACGTAATTATTCGAGCAGAAAATTAAAAAGGGTCGCCTGAAGCTCATAGGCTCAGCATAAGTTATAAAGAAATCAGCAAATAACTAAACAAAATACAATATTCCGTATCGCGATTCTCAACATCTCTGCAGAATTTAGTCCAATTTCATTTTAGCAAGTTGGTTCCAACAGAGAGAGAGAGAGAGAGGCTTTACTAGAGAAGCTTCTTCATCCACCGGGTAGACAGAAAACGGAAGACATACATGTGAGTGGAGCACATGGATGGGTGGGTGGGGACGGGAGGGGGGGGGTTGGGGCACGGATGAGGGTGGCGACGTTCAGACTCTCAATCACAGGTGATGAAGCGTCGTGTGGGCGGTTTGGCAGAGAGCTCACCGATCACCAAATTAACCCGTCTCGTCCGCAGAGATGGGGGTGGTTGTTGGGGCGAATGGAGATGGGTGATGGGGGTGAAAAGAGGACTGGGGAGGGGGGTAGGGTAAGGGGTGTTGGGAGTAGAAACCTCTCCAGGGACCGTCCGCCCAACACCGGCCGAGCAAATAGCTTTTTGCTGTTCAGCAAATTGGCACAGCATTGGCTCGACCGAGGCTCGTCCCCAGCCACGTCGACTGACAAATGTACGTGGCGAAAAGCCTGCTGTCAAGGCATCCGACACAGCCTGCTTGCTTTCGCCTTGCTTGCCCGACTACGTACGTACTACCACTTTTGCTATGGCGGGTGTGAGGGGGCGACGCGGGAGTTGGGAGGGAGAGAGCGTTGCGGCGTCGAACGAATGAATATCGCTCGGACGAGCTTGGCCAAGCTCGGGGACCCGCGAGGCAGCGTGCTGGAACCGATGCTTTTGAATGTTGTGACTCAACGTTCTAACCGGCGAGGGTTGAACGGTAATGATTCCTTAACATCAAAAGAAGTTGAAAGTAAAAAAAAAAAAATTAAAATGCACGTGTACGTGACAGGGGTAATATTTTCCCCGTGCTAGCAATCGTTTTTACACTTAAATGAAAATATTTTGAACCCTATATGCGCTGTTAAAAGGAAATTAGCAGAGATGGATATTTCTTTTTTATTAAAATATCTGACTGAAGCTAGCTTATACAGTATTCACGGTCACTGTGACTTAGCATCGCCGTAGAATGAGCTCAGAGTAACCCTAACACGTAAAGCAGTCACTTTGTCAAGAAAGCACGTAAATATGTTTACGCTATAATTATACCACCCCTGGCGAACTGTATCGGATTTATCACCCGATGGGCGATATCCCAACATGACCAATCCGAGAGAACTACATCAAGATGACGTCGAGACTGAACGCCGAGATGCCATCGAGAAGCAGTTCGGGTGGATTGCGCGTGTAAGGATGTCGCCCATCGGCTCATAACTCCGATACAGTTCGCCATGGGCGGTATAACTAATTTATCACACGGTCTCTAGCTTTCGAAATGAAAAGCAAATTTGTTGGGGATAAATGGAAAGTTTGCCTTCATAGCTGTGTTGTTTATGCAAACATTTTGTCGTTGTATAACGCAGTTTCTGTGGTGAACTTGCATATTATGATTATTATTATTATTGTTATGTATACTATTTGCTTGTTTTTTGCACTCGTAGTGGAAGGTAACGTGGCGTCATACAGTCAGTTTCCTGCAAACATAATGTGGAACAAAGTATAAAAGCATCCTCTTAAAGGTTCCTATTCACCGAATGACAGGCTTCCGCATCTTGCAGCCTGTCATTATTTATTATTTTATAGTTCTATGTAGCACCAGAAGGTAGAAACTCTAGCAGTTCCTACAATCGCAACGTAACTTCACAGAAGGACCTTGCTAGCGCAAAGAGCGCAAGGACCGCAGTTGCACAGACATCATGGCGCTGGAAATCGTAGATGAAGCCGGCACACAATGGTGCCGCCAAATAAACATTGCGCTGTCGCAAACTGCCAAAACAATTCGTGGTATTTTAACAAACCGCATATGGCAAATGTTAGCTAACACAACTTACCTTCACGAAATTCGCTCTCCCTTGCCCTCCTTATTGTTGTTCACCGGACATTTTTAAGGTGCGTGATCGCAACGTACGGTGGCTTATTCGGACCATACTTGGGACACACAAAAACCTTTATGAAATCGGAACAAGATGGCCACTGGCGCTGCATGGCGCAGTTTACCATAATTATATCTTCCTAGGTTGCAGTGTGTCTTATCTGTTGTCGGAACGCCGAGGTTTCGGTTTCATGAAAGTTTTGTGTATGTCGAAAAAAGTTGTGTTTGTCTGAATGAGTCACCGTAGTATCAACACGCGTTGCCCCCCCCCGCTGTTTGTCCCTGCATCCCGCTTGTTCCCCTAGTTGATGATGACGTCACTAAATAACGCAACTAATTGTTGCTGTCCGTAGGAGTATGTTTATCCCGTAAAGAAGTGAGTATAGAGCAGTGACACGATGTAGTATTATTGTATATAACTCTATGCTGGAGCCTTAATTGGTTAGCCAAGGGGCACTGCAGAGAGAAACAGAAGGGCGTCATACTGAAGCAGATGCTGTGAAGAGTGATTTCTTAGACCTAAAACGAGCAATTTTTGTTGTTGGAGAAAACAACGTTATTTTAATCCTAAGAAATCCGCTCTTCCGTTGTTTTTCCCTCCATTTTTATGTAGTGCACCTTGTAGCTATGCCCTCCAAAACCCATACTGGTGCCAATATGGCGGCAAATGTCACTGCTCTATATTGCTCTAAGGTAGCACTTGATTACAACAAGCAAAGGAATGCGCAAATAAATTTCTTTTTACACAACAAACAAGCCACGTGCCTCCGTAATTATTGAGTGTAAAGTTGGAGCATCCACGTGCACCAGAGAGGCAATCACCGCTCAGGCGTCGTTAAGCAAACAAATTTGCAGTAGGTTTTGCTGTAGTTTTGACGCGCACTCAGCCGAAGCCAAGGCGCCAGAAAAGGCAAGAGGGACAATTTTGCTAGGTAATTACGATTGGGAAATTCCTAGAATCGTCTACATGCCCTTCTCTTCCCGAAAATGGCAGAGGTATCTGAGGTCAGGATCGGACCTGGGACCTCTTGAACTGTAGCGATTATTGGTACGTCCGTCTGGGCCTCGTCACTAACGCCACAGCTAAGGGAGAGGCTACAATATTTACACGTGGGCCAGCTTTCATTTTAAGCTAAGCTGGTGAAAAACAGGCAAAAGTCTAGGTTCTGTCCGCATGCTGTTTTAATTATCAAAATAAGGAGGGCTGAGCCTCGCCTGACCTTACACGGGGACACTTTACCTTTGCTTAGGACCTAACTTGGAATGTCAGGGTATCGTGGCTTACTTAGGGTTACACAGAACTGCAACTATACTCGGGTTATTGCGTGGTTTGAGTAATTAATTTGTCATCTACGGCGTTGCTGTGATCCACAAACAACAGGGTTGGTCTGGTTTGATTTTACATTTGGGGGACTTGGGGTAAAATCGGGAAATAACTCTAGTTAAGCTGGCCGAAATTACATGTGGAGCGGGATGATGGGAGGACAGTGGCAGAATGAATTCTAATTGGTCCCCCCCCCCCCCCAGGTGGGGAGAGCACCGAGCCGAAGGCCAAGCGAGCTGGAGCCACTAAAGTTGACAACGTACAAACTACAGGTAATTTGCATTGTTGTTACAACAATTGGTCACACAACGTCATTCAGAAAACAATGGAAATTACTTTTGAAGTTACAATGGGCTGTTAAAATATGACCTCATCATAATGTTGGACTTGAATTCGCAAGTGACGTCATCAGTAGGACTTCGTTGGGGTGGCATGGTTTCACCATTTGTAGTCCGAAATAAATCTCACAACAGAACATTAGGTGGTCATTCTAACCATTAGGCTACCTTGCCCCATTGTATAACATCCCAAACAATACCAGGAGTGGCATAAAGTAGGAATCTCCAAGATAATTCTACCCCATTTTCCACCACTCGTTCTGAGTGTCGACCCCATGCGGTCAAGCGTCGAACAAGTAACTCTTTTTACTTTTGCGGAATTCGTACGTTAACAATAGCACACTGTACGTTTTTACTAGGAGCGGCGTGAAGAAATAGTCTCCAACACATTTCTTCCCTTTGTTCCTACCCAGAGTAGATTAGTAAGTAGTGACGCTTTTCTGAAAACATGGAATAAAATAATACCTGCATCTATCAACGATACCAGAAGGCAGCACTTGTCAGGTTCTCGTACAGGAGGCGAAACTTGAAATAAAAAATGGCGGTGTCGTTGCCATGGTAACCACGGCTTTAGCGACTATACCTTCGAAATTGACGAAATGCTCGTGCGTTGGCAACATCCGAAGTTGAAGAACGCATTCTGTGTTCGATTCAAACCGTATTCAGTTGGTTACAAGAAACGTGAAAGAGGGAAAAGGCTTAAGCTTAAGCGGCCGCTCAGAACGCTTCTCGAAACACAAAACCATGCGTCAGACTTAGCGCCACCCGTAACTACAACCCGTTTTAAAATTGAATGTTGGATTAAAAAAAGGAAAACTTGATCAGACGGTTCTGATCAATCTTACAATCATTTTAACGTCCTAATCTGACTTATGATAGTTTTTAAGTGATTAATTGTTATTTTCTTATGGTGATCAATTTGATTTAGTGACGCTAAATAGCTTC
>JAHWFP010212781.1:96499-112881 GCA_023313725.1 Lithobius niger | reverse complement strand
TAGGTCTAGCAAGGAATTGTCCTGAATCCATTTTTGATGATAAAGGAACTGAGCAGTGAGGAGGTCCTCGCATTATCTTGGTCTAAAAGGATTTATCCTTAATGCATTTTTCTTTCTCAAAGAGGAGAATTAATCAAAGAGGAGTTCCTCACACTACCCACACTACGGCAAATGAGCCAGAATCTTGTGTGCGACGATGCAATCACTGACCATATAAGTTTTCATCGGACGCTGATATTAGTTTTCTTGCAGTTTCCCCGTTCCCTTTGTTCTTGTGCATCCGACTTTTACATTTTTTAAATCTTCGAACACCATATTTTCAGTAAATTCAGCCGGCCCCCGGGGGGGGGGCCCCAGTTGGAGAAATCATATTGCGCTGAGAGTACGTGAGGTTGGCTACTTTAAATTTATTTTCACTTTTTAGGTGTATTAACAAAAGTTAAAATATTCACACGAAAATTGTGACAAAATACACATTGAATATAACACAGCAATTTCATGTGGCCAATTTTTGTAAGGTTACTCAATACAAAGTACTTGTTTTACTTGCATTTTATAATTATCTTTATTATTATTATTTGTAATTTTAAATCTGTTGGTAAAACTAATATCGAACCAATAAAACTTGCGTGAGTGTTCCTGTTACGGATTTTTTTTTTAAATCGGAGAATTAGAGGCCAGGAGGAATATTCCGCCCTTCCCTACCTGGCCAGTCCGCCACTGTAAAAATAGGACATCATTCGCTTTGTTTACTCGTTCAATAAGAAACAACAACACAAATAAGCGTAATAAAATACTGTAATATATCGCACCCGGAAAGCAGCGAGGCTATGCGCGCCTCGCATTTAATGTACCGTCCAGATACCAGCGTAAAAATTAGGTGTACCATCCAGATTACCGCCCAACGCATACCGTGTTGTACTTCGCGATAAGAGAGGACGCCATCTCGATGTCTACGCATAGTCTCTAACCGACCGCAATTTGAAGAGCTGACTTGCCGAAATGCGCAGTTACACGCCGCAATTTTTCGTATGAGCGCACACCTTTACGATAACGTTTGGCTGACGTCATTCACAGATCGTATACTATCGGGCGACGGTTTTTCACTGAAGGAACTTGTTAGAGGTTATTATACTTATTATTATTATACTATTTTTATTATTATACTTATTATACTTCAAACGTCTTATGTATATTCTGTGGAGCATAATAGCTTTTGTACTTGCGCACTGCAAGTGACTCACCCACATACTTGAATTTCGTCGGATCAGAATTAAACAAATGTGTCTGGTTTTTGAGGACATGTCGCTCTCGTAAATCGCGTCCACCCGTTTTTTGGCCACAACCGCATTAATTCGACGTGTGACACGTCGAATTAAAAAGTAGCACTAGAAATACTTTAAACTAGTTGTTCCCCGGTCTAGCTGATTTTCGCTACTTCAACTCGGCTGTAATAGTCAGCATTATTGAAGCAATATTGCGTTTGTTTCTAGTTGTTAGAGCGTATATCCGTTCTCATTGTCGGCCGCTCCCCCTTTTTCTTATTTATTTATTTTATTTAATCTTAACTGGAGCCTACAAGCCACAAAGCTACACACTCCTCCCTTTTTCTTTGCTACCGTGCCAAGAATGAACCTGCTCACACTCTTGCTGATTGTTCCAGGGACAGCTGATTAGCCGGCATTATTGAAGCTTGCTTCGTTTAACCAAGATCCCAGTATTTTTTGTCAAGAAGGGTATGTTTAAACATTTCGTATTTTGTATTTCGTATTCAGTGTTTGCATTTTGCATTTTGTAATTAGTGTTTAAGATGAGTGCATGGCTGATCAATCAATCAATCAGTAGTTTTTGTAATCTTACATTATAAACCAAAGTCTCATAGCAGAAATGAAGCAACGACGACCCCCGGAAGGAGAACCTTTACAATGAAAACGGGCGAGTGTGTCAATTCTTTGGCTAGAAGTTGAAACTGGTACGTTGTTGCCTTGAAAAGAAGTTGAATTTGGCACATTGTTGCCTCGAATAACAAACAATTGGCTCTGCACGGTCATCGCAGAGGCATGTCTTAAATGACGTCATGCACGAAGGATAGTTATTTTTCACACGATACGGATTGCGCAAGCCAAAGCGATAAATTGCGAGTGACGAGGAGGGCCTGAATGGCAAATGCCTGTGTGTGGGGCAGTGCGTCTAGGAGTTAGAGGTTCCTTAACGGAGAATGCCCATGTGTGGCGCAGTGCTTCTGTTAGCCCTGCTCTTTAGAAAATAAAGACATTGGAAGGGGGGTGGGGAGAAGCGCGAAACCATGGGCGAAACAAAACCCCGGGTGAAGCCGGGAGACCCTGTACGACTATTGCCCGTGGGGGGGGGGGGGGAGGCATTGCGTCTTTGACCATGCAGTACCCATATGATTACCCATTAACTGAACAACAACATCCCAAACAACAACCAAGCTCAATCAACGTTCAGGCAACAGTGATAAATGACGTCACAAGCCAAAGCGATAAACAAGGAGAGGGGCAGTGCGTCTGTGCGGGTAACAGGATAGGAACGGAGGAAAGGGGAGAGGGGAGGGTGAGGGTAGGGAGATAACGGGATGAAAGGGGTGGGAGAAGATGGGAGGAAAAGTGAAACTTACAGGAAGAAAAATACCCAGTCGCAGTTAATGTTCACGCAACACCGACCGAAAACTGGGAAACAACCACGGGCCAAACCAAACCACGGGCGAAAGAAAACCCCGGGCGAAGCCGGGTACGATGCTAGTAAGATACATGACCGTGGGTCACGGCCCTTAATAAAAAGAACTGAACAGTCTGCCACGATTGGCAGAAAATCGGACAGGTTTGGTACGTTTTGTTTTCAGTATTATGATTATTTGTTGTTCTTGTTGTTCTTATTCATTGTTGTAGAGCGCATGACAGTTGGTCCAGGCTCTGGTAAATAAATTCAAATTCAGTCTGCTCATTAAGCAAAATATATATATATATATATACTAGCTGTACCCCCTATATATATATATATATATACTAGCTATACCCCCTATATATATATATATATGTACTAGCTGTACCCCCCTATATATATATATATATACTAGCTTTAAATTCCTGTTTTGTAGTACTAGCTGTACCCGCGGCGTAACATACCTCGGTCTAGCCAGTTCCCGCATACCTGAGTGAAATACTGTAGTGGGCAATATGGAATAAAAAGGGCGCCGACTGCCCCCTGCCTCCTCCGCCGGACTCCCCTGCGGCCTGACCCCTTACATTTTGTCATTCTATGGTCCGATTTCCCCCATCCCCCCTTCTCTACTCCCCCTCTTGAAACTCCTGGTGTTTGGTCTTCTTAGGGAAATGAATGGTGTCCCCTTCCCCTATTTCCCCCATTGTGTGGTCTGTTTACCACCCATCCTTACTCTCCTTACCTTGAATCCCCTAATGTTTGATCTTCTTAAACCATGCGCAATGGCTGTTTGCCGTGACGTCACCATGAGTTAGCCAATGACGAACGAGAACAACGGCTGTTTGGCCGTCTGATTGGACTAGCCCAGTCACATGACATGCACGTCACAGCAAACAGCCATGGCGTGTGGTATAGGAAAGTAAATAGCGTTTTTAATTGTAGGGCGACACTTTATTGTCACTCATTGTTAGTTGATCGTTACTGTACCAACTTTGAAACTATTCAAGTCGGCTATAATAGCCAGCATTATTGAAGCAAGCAATATTTTGTTTGTTACTGATTGTTATAGGGCACATTTGTTTACATTGTCCACCGCTCGTTCTTTTTTTTTCTTTGCTTCCGTGCCAAGAATCCGTGGCAAGAATGGACCTACTCGCCCTCTTTCATTATAGTGCATGATGAATTTGCTTGCCCAACCTAAGCGTATTATAGATGTAGAATGTAAAGTCTCTAAAATCTGGTGGTGCGTGCAGTGCGTGGTGTATACAACAGTCCCTTGTTCCGAATAGGCGCCTTAAGTCATTTACATTGTAAGGTTAAGGGAACGGTGGTAGAAAACACAGAACGCCTCCAGAAAAAGAACGACGGCCGAGTGTTTGAGCTGTACGTTGGTCTTAAACCGGCAACGTCACTCTTTGCTCAAGCCTCACTGACAAACGACCATCAGCAGGAAGGCGTGTTTTGCAAACGGATGAAAAGGATTGGGGGAGTCGGGAGAAACGAATGGTCGAAAGGACATAGCCTAAGGGTGCCGGGGAGGAAGGGGGACCCCAGGGGTTTCCATGTCCGGTGTCACCAGACACCAGTAACACCATTAGTGCGACCCAACAAACTGTCGCGTCCTGTTTGTCCGCCCGTAGTCGGAAAAGCCTTTGACGCCATTATGGTCTTGCAGAAGGCGAAACGACCGTCGACCGGGTCATCCATCACGTCAGTCGAACGGAGATAGATTCGGACGCTCCACGACGACTCCCTCTCCCGTCCTTTTCCTCTGCTCGTCGCGTTCCATAATGATGATTCTGTGGCCAAACAGCAATGACAGTTAAAGAATAGAGAAACAGAAAAAACGGCACCAGTGAAGATGCAATTCATGCACAACGATGACAATTCACGACTTTATTGAACAACGGTGACCTAAGAAGAACACCCAGCCTTGAAGTACACTAAAGTACACTAAACTACTAAAAAGCTATGTGTTAATAAAACCCGTTCTTTCCGTTCACTACGTTATTTACACGCCGACTCCCTCTCCCACCCTTTCCTCTGCTCATGTGTTCCATAATGATGATTCTGTGGCCAAACAGCAGATGACAGTTAAAGAATAGAGAGAAAGGGGAAAAAAAACATCAGTGAAGATGCGATTCATGCACAACGATGACTTTATTGAACAACAATGACCCACGAAGAACACACGGCCTTGAAGTACATCAAACTAACAAAGGTTAAATTGTAAATTAGTAAAACCCATGTTCTTTCCGTATACTGCGTTGTTTCTGTTCTTTGCTGTTTTAGTTTTACATTTATTGCTCAAAAATAAAGTCAAGACTTTGATTTTCGCACGGTGAGTGAAAATCTTACAAGTGTAACAGGTCATAATATTCAAGTCTGCAAATGAATTCTTTCAAGTTTTCAAAACACGTCTTATTTAAATTGTACACTCCCCAGAGTAGCCATATTGGCCCTCTCCATGCCCTTTATCAGCTGAACATGACGTTAATCGGAATATTTTTTACACACCCATTATCATGGATTCTGTAACCTATACAAACAATAATAACCCCAAAACAGAGCCTTGAAGAACACCAAAACATAAAATTTACTAAAAAGATAATTCTCTTCTCTTCGGCATATGGTGATGAATATGGATTTTTAAAGTAGCCAGCTGCCATAGTTCAGCATTGAACAATGTCAACAATCATCACCACAGTAGCTCTCCATCTTCGAGACAGTTGTAAGGAATCAGTGCTTCGTCTACCACACTTCCATTTGACGACGTTGTGAGTTGAGCACAAGATGATAAATTTCCGGGCAGCAGCCATGATGAGTGCAAGGAGGCCTTGACTTGCCTCCTCCACCATTCCGTCTCACCGTTGGTACCTCCCTACGCAAGTAACGAGCTCCGTTCCCCGCTGCGCGAGGGAGGGAGAGGGGATGTTCAAGGCGTCGCAGGGGAGGCGGGTGTAACGGGCTGAAGCGGCTGGCGGGGCTCCAATTACCCGATGCCACCGGTCTCTATTGCCGGTCGATCCATCAGAAGCCGTGCCGGGACAAAAGGGCTTCGGTTCGGGTCAGGTTGAGCGATGCCATGCGGCCATATTCTTTAAAAGATGTATGGCAGATCTGGTAGTTGAATGAGCTGAGCTAAGAATGGGAAAGGGTTGCAGTGTGTGGGAAGGAAAGAGACGAGGTCATCCGTTTAGGATGTCAGGTCTTGAGAAATTGATGACAGGTAACATCCCCGTATAATAATTGCTCAATGCTCACTTGGAGCTTTTAAAAAGTGTGTATCATAGAAATTCAAGGAAGACCAAGTAACCATTAAATTGAATTTTTGGAGTCATTCGGTTGAGTATTCACTAAATTTTACCCATTCTTCAATTTATGTAATTTTTTATTTCCTATGTGCGTTTTGCTCTGTCACAAAACCTAACAAGTTGGTATGAATAAATAAATAAATTTGCCACCACTATGTTGTAGGAAGACGGAAGGTTTGTGGAGTCACGTACTCCGTTCCTGGATACTCAAGATTTACCTACAAAAATGCGAAATTTAAAGACTTTCTGGCAACGGGCATTTAAAAAAATGTTTTCACTGGTTAACTTTTCAATAATCTGCAGAAAACCGAAACAAAAGGTGTATTCACCGTAGAGCAACAAAGGGCATTCCAGATAGGGACTATCAGTATCGCGAAAAAGTTTCGGCGACAGTGAAGGTGAGTGGTTGGGCCAATAAGTTTCCAATTATGGCTATGTGTACCAATCTGGAAAAATGCAAATTCAAAGAATGGAAAAATCAATGAAAATTAGATTGTGCAAAATTTTAAATGTCAAAATTAAATCGAATCTTATTCTTCGCAATTCTGAACGTTCCAGGCTAAGCCTTTCAGGTCTTTGACAATAGATAGATTTGGAGATTAGCATTGATTGTGCCAATCTATAAGAAAGGACCGCCATCTGGTCCATTGAATTACCGTCCCATCGCACTCACATCTGTTGCATGTAAGGTTATGGAATCAATTATCCGTGACTCCCTCTTCCCCTTTTTCAGTAGGCACTCCATTATTGCACCAGATCAGTATGGCTTTCTGCCTGGTCGATCTGCGACCCACCAGTTACTTCAGGTTTTAGATCAGTGGACATGCGCCCTAGATGTTGGTGTTTCTTCTGATACCATCGACTTCGATTTTAGAAAAGCATTCGAATCTGTGGTGCACCGTAAACTTCTTCATAAAATTTCTGCATGTGGCATTGAAGGTAAACTCCTGAATTGGATATCCTCCTTTTTGGAAAATCGTACACAGAGGGTCATCATTGAGGGATCACTTTCTTCGAGTGTGTCTGTTCCCTGTGGCGTTCCTCAAGGATCCGTTCTTGGCCCTGTACTTTTTATTATTTACTTAAATGATTTATCTTTTTCGGCCAGCAACACCTATGGATATAAGTTTGCGGACGACCTCAAACTTGGTGCAGCAACCATTAACCCCACAGACCACTTTTATCTCGAGGCCGAAATACTTAACGTACTAAACTGGTCCCAAAAGTGGCAACTTCCGCTTTCAATTGGGAAATGCCATACATTTCATGTTGGTTCCCGGGACTGTAGTCATGACTATTATCTGGAAGAGTCAATTTTATCCTCCGTGTGTGAAGTAAAAGACTTAGGAATCTGGTTTACAGACAACCTTAAGCCATCACTTCATTGCCAGAAGGTTTATGCAGCGGCATTTCGCAGGTTGGCTGTTGTAAACAGATGTTTTACCTCCGGGAATACTCGTAATAAGATCTGGGCTTTTAAGACTTTTGTCCGTCCCATTTTGGAATACGCTACCCCTATATGGTCTCCGTACCTTCTTAAGGACATCGACTTGATCGAGTCTGTGCAACGCAAATTCACCAAGAGTTTGCCTGGCCTACGTGAGTATAACTACAAGGATCGCCGCAGGATGACGGGCCTGGAAACTTTGGAGATCCGCAGGCTTAGATTCAATCTTATTCTTGTTTACAAGATCCTTCGAGGTTTGATTTCGGTCGACTTGCCCTTTTTCGATGTCTCTACACACACACATGCAACCAGGGGCCACCGATGGAAATTGATGGCTCAGGGCTCCCATCTTGAATGTAAAAAATTTTTTTTTCCGTCCGTATTGTACCAGTGTGGAACTCACTTAGCGCAGAAACAGTAAATATGGACACTGTGTCTGGATTCCATAGAATGTTGAAGACTCAATCTTTGGAAAAGTTTTTGAAGAGGTTTTAAAAAATATTTTTTAAACCTTTTGCTGTTGTGCCAGCTTTTTTAAACATCCTCTTCTCGTGTTTCGTTCAGGCCCGGTATAAGTGGCTCACCACCCTTCCGGTAGCCCTCCACATGAATGTGGTAAATTGATATATTATTATTATTATTATAATGTCTCTCAATCCCGCCTGCAAATTTGTTTAAAAGTCTCTTAATTTTCTGTGTGAAACGACACGATTATATCGAACACTAGCTGCCAACCCTGGAGAGAATAAGCGCTGAAGCCGTCAAGAAATGCTTACCTCAATTTCATTCAATTGAACTTTTGTTACGTCACGCTAATTAAAATTGATGACAACGAATGCTGGGTCTATCGAGCAGTGTCTATGACTATACCAGTTTCGCATTATTTGTCTGTGAAACCTTCGCGAGAAGTAAAATATTTTGATACATCAGAGGCGCAGATCTGGCACCCACTCTATGTAATGGCTATCCCCAGCTCCCAGGAGTAGGAATAATGGGCTGCCTCACATCTGCCTGTACCCAACAATAGCAAGAAATATGCGCGGCACACTTGGAACAGCTACCCAGAAATAGCAACTGCATTTATAGCTTTATCAAGACCTTGCACAGACATCACTCATGAACACTTTACACAGCAAATGCTTCACTATCCTTATGTACGACTGAGCAAGCAGTCTCACTAATGTCAATGCTACCAGATGACAGCTCTTCACACAGAAAGGTCGCACCCTGCAAGGGATACCACCAACACATGATGCACCTCGGCAGCATGCTACGCGAGCAACATATCAGGCAGGCCATTGTTGGGGAATGGAAGATGTGAGGCAGCGTTTCATATATTACTCCTGGGAGTTGGGATGACCATTACAGGATGGACAGTGGGAGGTCCTTTGGATAACATTTCCAGAAGCAACTAAGGCGTGCACTGGACATTGTAGGTGCAAATTAAACAGAATGATACGTACTGCCTTGTGCAATTGTGAGGTAACTGTGAGAACTGAATCCCGGCTAACCGTAAATTTTAGCGTGTCATAACTAACAATATGGTCATCATTATATGAAACGAGCTAGTAACCAACTAATGTGTGTTCTAATATTAAGGCGTTATTAGACATCTACAACACTGTATAATATGATTTGGAACGGTTCAAAGTAAATCTTACTTTTCCTTTTCCTTTCCTATTGTTTGAAACATATTTCATGGAGGTGTGTTTTCTCTTGCAGTAAGCTTTTTTTGATGAGAACAACAACTTTCGTCTTTGAATTTTCTCCCTGTTATGGGTAGTTCATGCGTTATAGCACAAGGTATCCTTTAAGTGAATGCCATTCTGAAAACGGCCTCCATTCTGACAGCCAGTTGCATACAACCTTTCATGCCTGGATAAATTTTGATGTGACCAACATAACTCGACTTTGAGTTTTCTCCCGGCGATGGGCATTTCATGCGTTATAGCACTAGGTTTATAGCACTAGGCCATTTTTAAAACGGCCGCCATTTTGTTTCTGGAGGGAAATTTCGAAGCCTCATTATCGTAGGAGTACGTTTATGTATGCTTTAAGTGGCGGCCATTTTGGTTGCCAGTAGCATGCGACCTTTTACGCCTGGATAAATTTTGATGTGACCAACATCACTCGACTTTGAATTTTCTCCCTGCGATGGGCATTTCATGCGTTATAGCACTAGGTTTGCTTTAAGTGGCGGCCTTTTTTAAAGCGGCCGCCACTTTGTTTCTGGAGGGAAATGTCGAAGCCTCATTATCTTAGAGTACTCGTAGGCCGAATAAGGACCAACCCTGGAGGTTTCATGCTTTTATCATCAACTGAACAATTATCGCTGAAATCCACCTCACTATTACTGAACTCTTAGACATAAATCTAGTTATTCTTATCCTTAGTTATTTCATATCAGGGTTACCCACCTCCAAACCACTAATGAAAGATACAAGCACCGAAATGTGGTTGAAATAAATTATGTTGCGAAATATTGCATACATGTTGCTTCTTTCAGGCTTTTTATTCATTCAATGCAAACCTCTGCACATTTAATGTTGACATCCTGGAACAGTGATGCCGCATAGTTACTACTTGTTCAATTCAAAATGCCGACGGAAGTGGGTTGGGGAAGCGAGGAGAGGGGGGGGGGGGGGGCAACGAGAGAGATCGCGTATCCGACGTTTGGCGGGGCTCCATTTCCTCAACCAGACGTTTCTCCTCCATTGTGTCAGACGACCCCATGAGACAGCGTTTCAAGACAAAAGGCTTCACTTGAATGGATCAAAATCGAATGACACCATTCTTAAAAGATGAATCGTTAGATACCTGCAAAGAATGGTCTGGGTTTAAGTGGTGGAAGTTAGGGAGGAGGGGGAGGATGGATGGGGAAACTGGATGGCAGTTCAGAAGATGATGTGAAGCGAAATCCGTTAAGGTCGCATTTAAACCGCGTAATCTAGCTGAAGAAACATGACAGGAAAGGCGGATCTGGCACTCGCCTATCGCATGTAGGACTCGCCTTCGCCCTTAACATGTATCTCACTATTGCAAAGAGAGGTAAAAAAATAACAAACAAGGACGTCTTTGAAAATTAGCAATTTATGTTGTGAGATTTATTTCGGACTACAACTGTTGAAACCATGCCACCCCAACAAATGATGACGTCACTTGAGGATTCAAGTCCACGATTAAGATGACGTCATATCTTAACTACCCGTTGTAACTTAGAAAATAATTTTCATTGCTTGCTTATTGATTGATAAGTTTACTATAGGAAACAGGCTTTGGGCCTATTGTAGGTGGAGCGAACAGACCTTTATTTCAAATTTATATTTAGTGTTTATTTTAATGACTGTACCATATTTGTTAATGCTCCTTAAAAATCTGGGAAAAATGCTCACTCGGCTAAGTTTGGGCTCTTTGCCTTTTGGTGTGACGTACTACTCTTATTTGCAGGCCTTTCGTCTTATTTTAGTTTTTTTCTTCAAATAGGCCAAAGCTACGTACCATATTTATTTTAATAGGCTTTCGTTTGCTCCATCACTTAGTGTCTGATTAGCTATTTTTAGCTTCTTTCCACATCCGACACTAAAAATGTGAGCCTTCGCCGCCGACTAATATTAAAACGGAACGTTCGTTAGGATGGTGGGGCTGCCGCCGCTAATAATTCTGACATTGTTTACAACAATAATTACTCCCGTGCAAAGTGCCTTCCCTAAATTACAAATGTTAATAATAAAGCATTTAATTGTAAGCCAAACAATCAGCAGAGCGATAGTATTTAACAATACTCAATAGATTCAGCAGGTTGGCAATGCTGCCGCTGGTCTTAATACTTGACAACGCCACCAACGAAAATATTGAAGCGCACACCTCTATCACGCATAGCGACAGACATATGAAAACCATTATAATTTATCAGTAATGATCACAATATTGCAGGTCAAAAAGTGTTAGCTCTTAGGTCTACTTTAGCCTTTAGGCCTAATTTTTAGATTTTAGGCCTAAATTTTAGTTGCCATTTTTATTTCGTAAGTAGCAGCTGCGTTTGAGATTAGGCTTAGTCATTAATGCGCCACGGCATCGAGACTATACACGTTGCCGTGGTAACGAGAAATCTTTAAACTATGAGACGCAGGCATGTTGTTTTGTGCTATGGTGCAAATACATCGTCTCATGTATAGTTTGGTTTTATATGTATCACGATGATTTAGGATTCCCATCGCTAGTGTAAATGCTAGGTTCGTTGCCATGCTGAAAGTAATCCCTCCAAGCATCTTTTTTTCAAATGATGCTAACTAAGGTTAACGGAATCCTTTTGTTTTTTATGGTTGCGATCATCCAGTAGAGGTTAAAACAGGGCCGGAATTAAGCTTTTGCCGCCTGTTGGCCCAACCGCAGTGTCGCTCATAAATGCCCCAAAACATACTCTCCCCAAAACTTACGGAATGTTTAATCTATAAGCCCCTCCTCCCCTCGCGCTACAACCTTTCTAAATTTTTATGTTCTTTTACGATATTTGGAAAAGTGGTATAGGGCAGTAGAAATTATAATATGTCACAAAGTAATTAAAACTAACCTATTTCCGTTGCCCTTTGGACTTAAATTTCGTAAGACTACATGAACCAAGAATTACAGCGAGATATGCAGATGGAAGGGTGTTAGTGTTACTGCTTTCCAAATTATGATAGTTTGGCATGGGGAAGAGTTGTTCACTGGCGGTCAACCGCTCAGCACTTCCTCCAAGACCACAACTATTTACTTTATTCTTTTGGGTGAAAAATGATGAAATTTGAGGGATATGCTTGAGAAGAGCCTCGTTCTTTTCTTCCCTTTTGTTTTTTTGTAGCAAGAGCCGCTCAGTTTCATTCACTCACGGCTGCTCCTTTAATTTCACTAGTACCATCAACACACGACAAACCAATCCGACAATGGAAGGAAATGTTCGTAAATAACGTAATTGTTTTTTTTTTTTAAAGTTTCTACTCCGAATAACAGTGATGTTGGTGCCCTACACTCACGTCATTACTTCAGAAGTATGCAAAGTAGACTTCCAAAAGCACGTTCTCAGCTGAAGCCATGGACGAGATGGACAATTTTGTAAGGTATTTCCGATCGGAAATTCTTAGAATTTTTACATACCACAATCGATATGAGCGCAGGACATCACAGTCTTTTCCCCCCGAAAATGCCACAGGTGGCCGACGTGAGATGTGGACCTGGGACGTCTTGTACATGAGACAGTAATGCCAACCGTCAATCAGGAGACTTTGGCCCACAATCAGTCAATAGAGCAGTGACACGACGTAGTATTATTGTGTATAACTCTATGCTGGAGCCTTAATGGGTTAGCTGCAAGGGGCACTGCAGAGAGAAACAGAAGGGCGTCATACTGAAGCCGATGCTGTGAAGAGTGATTTATTTCTTAGACCTAAAATGCGCGATTTTTGTTGTTGAAGAAAACAACGTTATTTTAAGCCTAAGAAACAGCGTTATTTTGTCTTACCCTGCCGTTGTTTTTTCCTCCATTTTTATGTAGTGCACCTTGCAGTTATGTCCTCCAAAACCCATACTGGTGCCAAGCTGGTGCCAATATGGCGGCAAATGTCACTGCTCTATACTAACACGACATTTGAGTTGAAGGAGAAAAAGTCGACTAGCTACAAACACCTTGAACAACTCGCCGAAAATAAAAAAAATAAAAAAATAAAATAAAAAAAGAGCCAGACATATGGTAGTTATTTGATAGCAGTAACTTATTTACAGCGACATCTCTTGACAGGATACAGAATTTCGAAACGACTTTCGAATGAGGTGTGCAGCCGACACTTAGCTTAAATCTAACAAGTCCATGATTCTAACAATGGATGGCGCCAGCAGTTAGTTACATTTTCATGAAACGTGGAACACCGGCAAACCCTCGCACCAGCTGATCTCGAGCATGATTGTCTTTAAGACGTCGTGCCGCCCCTAAAACGGTGCCGCTATATAGGCCCGGGCCTCCCAGGCCTACTTAGAAATCCGGCCCTGGGTTAAAATGCGACAATCAAATGTTACGTCGAAAAAGGTTATCAGCTAGAAAGAAGCAACCAAAATTTAATTTGCCGTGTTTTTTTTAAAGTTCACTAGACTACCTAAAGCATGGTGTATGATTCTTCGGAATTCCTTAACTGTTCACGACTCCAAATTTCCAATGGTGAGTGTTAGAAATAAATTCGAAAATTTGCAATTTCTCCCGTAATAATTGTTCGATTTACGACAATTTTGGCTAAGCAATACTAACTAGGGTATCAAGCGTTGTACCAAACTTCATTTCAATCCGATCTTTCGTTTGGTCTCCACCCAGACTAAAAATGTGCACTCAACCAACCAACCAACCTTTTGCAATTTGGTGTCCGTTATAGGCTACGCTTCGCTCGCTCGCTCCGCCAGTTAAGCCCGTGACCCGTAGTCGCGTGCCCTGATATAACAGCTAACTAACTACCACTAGCCTACTACTAGATCCTATGTTTAACCATGCGCAAAACGACGAACTTCAATACACATCATCTTCTCTAGGACCAACACAATGAATATCGTCCACTCTAGAATGTTCTGTAACCAACGATTGGAACAATATGTAACATGCAAATTGCCTGTAGTTTGTACGTCATTAATTGGAATGGCTCGAGCTCCGAAGCGAAATTAACTTTGTTATTAGCACGGAAATCCAGATCCGAAGGCGTCCTTCGGATCACGTTTTTGGGCGGCTAGGTTTCGGTTACCCGGAAAAGTTTTTGCGTGCGGGTTTCTGATGTTATGTAATTATCCGCAACGAGCGAAGCACGGAATTTTGAAAAATACGGAAAACTGAAAATCATCCTTTTCTTGAGATCCGGCAGGTCCGTGCAAAAAAAAGTTATATGCGCCCGGGGCTGAACCGAATTAGAATTCCACCGCCACAGTCCTCCAACCATCCCAGTTCACAAGGTAACTTCGGCCAGCTTAACAAGAATTATTCCCTATTTTGTCCTAATTCCCCAAATGTTAATTTCAATCCAGACTAACCCTGTTTGTGGATCACAGCAACCCCGTAGACAGCAGATTTATTACTCAAACCAAACAATAACCCGAATGCAGCTGCAATTCTTTCAAACCCTAGGCAAGCCTAGGTACCCTGACATTCCAAAGGTAAAGTGCCCCCGTGTAAGGGCGCGGTTACGCAACGAGACCTTCTCGCTCGCCGAACGCTATTTGCTAGGCAACCGTTATTTATTTACGATTAATTTCCCGTTTCTGTTAAATGAATCCAGTAATAGGAAACAAATTAAATGTATTACAAATAACAACACGGATAAAGAACAAAGTGCAACAGTCATTTTAAACATTGGTTAAACATTGTTGCCATTTCACGCCATTTCCAAAATTTGCTATTCACGCTGAAAAAACCACCTTCTAGCAGTGACCAAACGACGGCAGAATAAATAGCTACTCGCAGCGAAAATTCAAAATCCAACATGGCGTCCATTCCGGGGTTGCCGAATCGAAGACATCGAATACCGGCATTCAGGAATCTGTCCGTCGTCTTGTACAGCAGTAAAAATTGTTTTCTAGTTGTCATAAATCGACGCTGTCATGTTGCACGCTTCGCACGTCGTGTCGCGAGGCACGAGGAGGAGATTTGCGTCCGCGTTGTTGCCATGGCTACTATACGTATAGACAACTTGAAAGCCACATTCTTCGGTAAAGGCGAGAAGCAGCCAGCAGATTTAGTATTAACCAAGTAAAAGCTAAAGTAAGCGAGAAATTTGTCGCTGCATAAACGAGCCCTAAGTCAGGTGAGCCATGAACCATCCAACGCTCCTTATTATAATAATTAAAACATCATGCGGACTAAATCTAGACTTTTGCCTCTTTTTCACCAGCTTAAACCATGCGCATTGCGCAATGGCTATTTGCCGTGACGTCACCATGAGTTAGCCAATGACGAACGAGAACAACGGCTGTTTGGCCGCCTGATTGGACTAGCCCAGTCACGTGATATGCACGTCACAGCAAACAGCCATGGCGCGTGGTATAGCTTAAGCTAAAATCTAGCCCATGTGTAATATTGTAGCTTCTCCCTTAGCTGTGGCGTTAGTGGTGAGAACCCAGTCGCACAAACCAATGCTCGCCACATCAGGTTCACGAGAAACATGCGATCAACGAACAACTGCTACGTAGTTGAGACTAAAAATGAAACGACATGGAAAAAATGTTGGGTCACACAAGACGAGGCTGGTTGTGGTTCAGTTCCACAGACTTCCCATGCCATGAACTTCTCAAATTCACGAGTGAGAGACCGGGATCGACCGGTTGAATGAATTAAGTGTTCCACATAAAGTTTTAAAGAGAACGCACGACCTTTAAACACGAATGACAAGTTTATTCACGAGGAATGTTTTGAACTTGTCCGGGAAAAATCCAATTCTTATTCCCCATTTAGTAATGGTGCAGCTGCCCAACCCCTCTCCCCTCCACCTCTGGGACACTGCCCTTTTCCCTTCCCAGATATAATCTCACGCTCCACTCCTGTAGGCTACGTCAACATTCTATTGGTGGCGGTCCTAGTACGCATTTAAATTTATTCAGGGACCGGTCATTATTTATGGCCGGAGGGGGGGGGGGGGAGTAAATGAAAACGTGACAACCAAATTTTCTATGATTCCCCCTTCGAGACCCTGAAAAAAATCTAGACCCTCCCACACAAGGTCCAAAAATAATGTGACTTACTCCCCCCACCCCAAAAAAATGCTCTTTTCATTGCAGTGACTGCAGTTACTCTGGACTCTCCACCATCCCCCTTTTGGACTTTGTAAAACTGTACTAAGACGGGACCCAACTGTTCCCGAGTTTTGTAGTCAAGTAACCTTGCATATTCTGTAACAATGCCACGTTGTACCATGTATGCTTTGCCTTTCGGTCTCGTG
>JAHWFP010212781.1:83264-96099 GCA_023313725.1 Lithobius niger | reverse complement strand
AAAAGAAAATCTTACTTCATCATTACTACGTCAGAAAATCCAGGAAAAAGGGACCGACCAGATCACCAAGTGATAGAAATCCGTTGGTGCTAGGCTATCAGTGACCGTAACGATCCGTCACGTAGCATCACCATGGCAACCTTTCCCGCCAGTGGCTTAGTCTCCCCCTAGCGGCACGCACGGCGGACGACCGACAGCCAAGTTGGTTCGTACGTCAAGAATTTTCCACTCGACACTTTCCGACGATTCCCGAACGCCCTTGGAAGTGTGATTCAATTCAATCGTGGCTTTTCGAGTGAAAATTTAATATAAAGTAACTTAGAGAGAGCGTTGTTGAGAATCTCAATCCATATTCATCTTTTCCTCGTCGCCGTCTTCACGCCACACAACACAAATCTCAACTTCCCTTTTACGCAGAATTGGATTAATGGCAATGTTTTCATTACCATTTTCGCGATCATCCAATTGTTAACATTTGCATTTATGACTGCAATGCCCGTGCTGCACTGCGAAGGAAATCATGAAGTTTGCAACTCGAAAAATTTTTGGAACTTGTTCATTAATAAGACTCGTTTTCATTAATAAACCGGATTTCAACCGCTAAAAAAGAAAAGACAGATCTTTTCAGCAATGCCACCGGGAAATTTGGTCAGGGTTTCCACTAAAAACCTGAAAAACACCTGGAAAACCTGTAAACACAGAAAATTTGACCATTCTGGAAGCTCAGGAAAAATACTCAGGGAATTTTCTGATTTTTCACAAGAAACCTGGAAAACTCCGGGGAAAAAACAAAGCCACACTTTTAGGCGTTGGCCTATACAGGATGGGGCAGAAAGGAAGGGCCACCCTTGCCAATCAAAGATGGTTGATGTTAGGATAATGAAACTTTGCATGATTTATAGGACATCGGGGGGCCAACTAACTATGAATCGATCACTGACCTTGACGCATATTTTCAAGGTCATCGTGATGCTAACTTTTTAACTATGCTTCGTAGAACCCCAGTGTAAATTAGAAACTTGTAGACAGTGTCAAGGCATGGCCAATGCAAAAAAACAGAACGAAATTCGGTACGTTAGTTTAGGAGTTACGGGAATTACTAGCATCATTCTGTTGTGCTGGCCGAGTGGCTTTCCTGCCAAACAGTTCTGTCAGGCTCTTTCGTACACCATGCATTGTATTGGTAGGTAATGGTGTTGGCATCATACGCAAATTGGCATAATTCATCAACCGTGATCAGCTCTGAAACAAAATCAGAAATGTTAATCTGAGGGAGGAAAACATTAGTTTCATTTTCTAGACGACCACGGTGACTAAACTATGCCAACTTGCATAAGATGCTGTAGTTTGCAGCACCATTCTGTTTATACGTGTAATGTAGCAGATTGTGTTGAGCTAGTGTTGAGTCATCAATATGTCAGTTGCTGTTTGTTTCCAAGTATGCTTCATGTACTTTGAGGACCACTGGACTTAATTTTACACTCACTGTTTGGCAGGAAAGCCACTCGGTCAGCACAACAAATTGATGCTTGCAATTTTCGTAACTCCTAAACTAGCGTACCGAATTTCATTCTGTTTTTTGCAATGGCCATGCCTTGCCAATGTCTACAAGTTTCTAATTTAAACTGAGGTTCTACGAAGCATGGTTAAAAACATCACGATGACCTTGAAAATATGAGTCAAGGTCAGTGATAGATTCATAGTTAGTTGCCCCCCCCCCCCGTTCGCCTACATACCATCTAAAGTTTCATTATCCTAACATTAACCATCTTTGATTGCCAAGGGTGGCCCTTCTTTTCTGCCCCACCCTGTATAAGTACAGTACACACGTGCGATAAAAAATATTGCCCTTATACTGAACCCTGAAAGTTCAATAAATCGGGCTGCTCTTTCGCACTTTGTCAATCCTATATAAACAAGTAAAGCTTAAAAATATATATGTATATTTTTAAATGTCCTTCCTGAAATTACGGTAAATAGCCTGAAAATTGACCTCGGTTACACTGGAAAACCGGGTAAACTCGTGGAAATTACACAAAATGGAGATATGGAGGGATATGATTGGTTGAAGTTGTTATCGAGGAGTTACTCGCACTGAGAAAATTACCAGCAGTAATGGCACCTAATTTAGTACTGATAATTTTTCACCTTCACGAGCTGCATTCCGTAGTGGAAAAAACGTTGAGCGCTTGAGTGGACGATCGTTGAGTTCAAATGGGAATGACCGACAAAATAAGAGTTAGGGCTATTGATGTTTATACCACGCCTGTGACGTCATGCTAACTCAACGGCGAGCGAAATTTTTGTAGGTCAAATCCCGTTAGCCAACACCGGAAGTGTGCGTCATCGCAAAACGTGTGGGTTATCATCAAGTTACCCCACACTTTTGACACTTCCGGATCACGCGACGGGGAACGCACACACCAACAACCAAATACAGCGTGCAAAAAAAAAAAAAACGTAACGTAAAGAAATACTAGTCCTGCAAACTCTCACATGTCTGGCCTATAACTAAGCTTATTCACTCCGCGTTAACCCCCCCCCCCTCCCTCCCTCCAGAAACTAAAATGGAATGACTTCATTCATACCGATACCCTATTACCGTATTTTTTAAATAATTCTCAAACTACAAACGCGCAAAATGAATTACATACCTTCAAAGACTGTCCCAGCAATGTCACTTTATCCCTGCTGTGTCACATATCGAATTATTAGCTCCAAACACGATAAACGCTTCGATAAACACGAGCGAGGTTCCAGCGTAAACCCAGCTTGCCACCCGATGCTTAGACTGTCTAACTCCCACTCCCCTCCCTCCACAAAGTTTGAGGGAAAGGACTCGTCCGTCTATCACACACTTCCTCCTCCACAAACTAAAATGGTATGACCTTCATTCATATCGAGTATACTGATGATGAACGTTTTCTTGAAGTAATTTTCCCAAAACACAAACACGTTTTAATTAAATACGAGTCAGCTTGACGCCCCAACCGTGATATAAGTCATTTATTGGTTTAACCGATTGGTTATCGATTTTTAACCCACGGCTGCGATCGCCCCGAGACGGATTTGCATGTCGAGCCGGCCAAATCATCGCAGCCGTCAGTTAAAAATCGATAACCAATCGTTTCTAACCAATAACTATTACTTATTTGTTCAGGTTTGATTGTCAGGGCTGGCCTTATCCTTTGCACAACACGAATGGGATTC
This sequence comes from Lithobius niger, assembly GCA_023313725.1. Classification (NCBI taxonomy): domain Eukaryota; kingdom Metazoa; phylum Arthropoda; class Chilopoda; order Lithobiomorpha; family Lithobiidae; genus Lithobius; species Lithobius niger. The sequence goes on along the minus strand of JAHWFP010212781.1, from coordinate 92,889 downwards.
GGGAGAAGTTTAAATGATGGTTCAAGTTGGATTGTCACCTTGAAGTTCGGCTCTGGCGAGGTGTCTGTTCACTGGCGTATATCGAATAAGTATATATTTCCATTAATACATTAATCATTCAGTATAGATAGATAGAGTGGTAAGCCGGGATATAGTGGTAAGACGAGTTGATTAACGGCTTTATCCATGGACATAATTTTGACTGCGCCAACCACCACCATCATTTATCAAGGCTGCTCATGTCATTATTTAGGTAATCTATATCTAAAACAAAACCCACAAGGGTGAAAGAACCCGCTAAATTTCAGCCGATCAAAGTAGTGATATCAAAGCAAAAATTTGAGGGAAAGGACTCGTCCATCTATCACACACAAACTAAAATGGTATGACCTTCATTCATATCGAGGATACTGATGATCAATGTTTGCTTGGAGTAATTTTCACAAAACACAAACACGTTTTAATTAAATACGAGTTAGCTTGACGTCCCAACCGTGATATAAGTTATTTATTGGTTTAACCGATTGGTTATCGATTTTTAACCCACGGCTGTGATGATTTGGCCGGTTCGACATTAGTTGCTACATTAGTTGCCAAGCTAATCCCACCGAGTATTAGACCAAAGGTTAAATCAAAAACTTGACCATTGCTACTATCGGTTTTTGATTTAGCATCTGAGGTAATAGTTGGAGGGATTAGCTTGGCAGCTAATGTAGCAACTTGGTGGCAGCCATTTTTTCTCTGATATCACTGCTTTGATTGGCTGAAACTTGGCGGGTTCTTTTACCCTTGTGGGTTTTATTTTAGATATCACTTCTTTTGTAGTTTTTTTTTTTTTTTTTTGGGTGGCATCTTATTTTAGCCACTGCCCAGTTATCTACTATATGGCCAAGGTTGGTCGAAAAATATTGAATACGAACGACGATATTATTATATTTTTTTTTTACTTTTGCTGGAGTGAGGACTTCAATCATATAAATTGGAGCGTTTCCTAATGTGCATTTAACCATCAACAATAAGTAGCGCGGACTGCGTATTTATCAACAGCTTAGTAGGCCGAAGACATGCGCCCTACTACAAACACGTAGAGCGTCCTTTTATCGACAATGTTGTGTTGCCCATTAATTCTGGCAGTCCGTTTACATTGTTACTCGTTAACTTAGGGCTTCGGGCAGATGACCAGGAGTGGTTAACGCTCGTTAAAACCTTTGAAATCATTTGAATAAAGAGTAATGCATAGCAGAGAGGCTGAGCTCTTCTTAAGTGTAAATAAAATAAAATAAAATAAAATAAAATAAAATAAAATAAAATAAAATAAAATAAAAGAGTAATGCTTATTTTGATCCCTGGTGGCGTTTTCCCAAGCATTACAAATGATTGCAATGTTTTTAGTTGATGTCTCTCCAAATGTCTCTTCAAACCATAAAAGGCACATATTGGATTTAAAAGAGTGTTGAATACCAAATTTCATTCGTATCTGTCGCATAATTTATTTTATATGAGCGGAATTAATAGTCAGTAGTCAGCTGAATCCAACGATTTTCACGCACTTTTATTACATTCATACAGTTTGTGCACTTGATTGAAATGCAACTAGTGCTTGTCAGGGCACAAAGACTGCCCATTTTCAACAACTTTCAAGCTGTTCCGCCGCATAGGTATTTATCCTCACCATCGTGAAATACGCTCAGCTCTGGTTTCTGTTAACGTACCAAAGCTAGTGGCCGTGCAACAACAATGCAGAATTTGAACAATGACTTTCGTACAATGAAGTGTGACAACTGAACTTGGCGGACGAACCACTACCGTGGTCCATGATACATAATTACACAAGAGTAAAGGGAGCAGGCCCGGCCCGGTCCAGCAACGTCTCACGACCCCGCGCATATGGTTGGAAAAATTGCAGAGTAGGACTCAGCTTTATCGGACAGCATGCTTCTCGAAGGGGCAGCTTCGAGACCGCCTTAAACCTTATTGATGAACATGAACATGGGTGGCAGAATATAAGAGACGTGATCATTAGAAAGTGGGGATCATTAGCCGTTGGGGGGGGGGGGGAAGAAGTGATTGATATTTCCATCAGCATGAACATGGAATCAATTTGATTCGCTGATTGAGTGAGCGAAGCGAACGAAAATCAGCGTTTGCTAGCCAGTGTTCGCAAAATTTGAAGAAACTTAAATCGGTCTAATACCGACATACACACGAGCTACCATACCTAACCAGTGTTGCCACCGTGCATTCAACACCACTCGTGCGTAGCACGGGCTTCAGCTAGTTAGTCTATAATAGCATTGGTAATGTAGTTAGCCGTGTTGGTGTAAATCCCCCTAACTGAATAAAGTAAATTTAGTAAACCCACATGGTGGTCTTTTATGCAGTGTTTGATTGTTATTACCGTTATCCTGATCTTGTCACTGATTGGTCTTAATCTAGTCCGCGTAACCAAATAGTACCGGAGACCAGTTGATCTGCGTGGACTTAAGCAAAACCACAGAAGACGCTCAATATTTTATTTTGTAAGGTGGTTTAATGCACATTGAGGCATATTTCAAGTCGCAAAAGGAGGAAATCAGATGTAAGGAGCAAGAATTTGGTCCTGGCATTGATCAGCGCTGCCTGTGAACAGATATTAGAAGCTACGGATATGTTAAAGTATGCCAAAGGCAATTTCGATCCTCTGGAGCCTGCAGACGTCGTTCAAGATTTATTATGTAAATCACGCAAGGAATGGAGGCTGGAAAAAAAAGAGCCTTCTTGGGAACTGAATCGGGAGCCACAATGCACAAATGGGATGAGCTCGCTGTTTCACCATATCCTATTAAAATTACAATGGGATCATGCAAATGCATTTTAAAGCAGAAATGTTGTATTGCACTGCGCAGAGCTGACTCAATCCGTTAAAGTCCAGACCAGCCCCCATTCCCCAACCCTTGACTCTGATATTGTTGTAAGACTGTAAAAAAATGCTACCCCCCCCCCCGTTAAACTGTTGTATCACTAGGTGTCTAATAACCAATACTTCGTCCTTCAGAAATGCATACATGTTGCTAGGGTTTTCAGCACAACATGCAGCAGGAACGCACTTTGGAATGCGCTGTGTTGTGCTAATGATCCTCTCTTTGGCGTTGGTTCACTTTACCGACAAGTATTTTACCGACAATTATTTTACCAACACTTAATTGGCCGACATGATCATTTTTACCGACAGGGATACTTTACCGACAATCATTTTACCGACAATTATGTTAAACGATAATTTTTACCGACAAGGGTATTTTACCGACAATACTTTTACTGACCAATTATCTCTCTAACACCTAATTTACCAACACGATTATTTTTACCGACAAGGAGACTTTACCGACAATCATTTTATCGACAATCATCTTACCATCACCTAATTTACTGACAGGGTATTTGACTGTCAATCATTTTACCCACAATTCATCTTACCAACACCCAATTTACCGATACGATCATTTTTACTAACAAGGGTACTTTACCGACAATTTTTTTTTCCAAAAATTATCGTACCAACACCTAATTTACCAACATTTTTACCGACAAGGGCACTTTACCGACAATCATTTTATCGAAAATTACCTTACTAACACCTAATTTACCGACACGATCATTTTTGCCGACCAGGGTAATTCCGACAATCATTTTACCTACAGCCGTTCTAACGACAAGATCCTTTAATTAAAACACAGTTTTTATATGTTTTTATGGAGACTCAGTGGCCGTCAGAGACATCCTTTCTTCAGCCCAGCAAATTGTTGGCACTTCATCTCTTTATTAGTTTTAAAGTTTTTAAATAATATTACTGAACGGTTTAAATTAAAAATAAAACAGCCTGTTTGCTAGTTTCCTTCACTACTCTGACTGAAATCACCCCTTCGTCAAATCAACCCACCGGCAACTACAATATTTCAATACGTGAACACCTTCCAAAGCAGACGACATCATTTACGCACCTCTCAAAACAGCGAAAACCAGTTTACAATTGAGTTTACAATTGCTGTTTTGAGAGGTGCGAAAATGATGTCGTCTGCTTTGGAAGGTGAATCGATTGACTCTCAATGTAATCGCAGCCATTATGCTATATTTCGAGAGAATACGTGAACAGTCTCAAAATTAACTGACTGTCGTTAAATTTGGTTGTCGTTAATTTTTTTTAGCCATTATCTTTTTTAACTGTGGTCTTGTCGCTAAAACAATTATTGTCGGTAAAGAAAGTGTTGATGAAAGCCAGTTTGCTTGAGTGAATACCAAATACTGGCGAATTCTGTAATAGGAATTTAGTGACCCAACAGGCTAATAGAAATTCGATGGGCTAAATATTAGGGGTCCAGTATGAACCCCCCCCCCCCCCACTCCTTTGGCACCCTCTCCAACAGATTTGATGCTCTATTAATGCGGTAAGCCCCTTTGAATGCTACGAGCAACTAGCAACAACGGGTTTCAAAGGGTTTAACGAGCGTTAACCACTCCAACTAGCAACGTCCTTGTAACAACAATCTCTGTTAGATAATTACTGTTGTCCCAATCATTTAAATGTTTAACCTACGTGTTTACTGTGTTTAACTTACAGTCCGTTAGACCAAGAAAATGAATGACTGGTCTTGGTATGTTCTAGCCAAAAAGCTAAATGTTACTTTTGAGTTGCATTCATAATTGTGTTTTCCTATACGTATCTGTTCAATCCCGCAGCAAACCTATTGTGTACTACAGGTCATTTTTTTTTTACAATCAAATGTAATGCACCGTGTATAATTTATTCGAAATATAATTAATCAGCGACCATTAATTATACCTAAGTGACGATTTCCTTTAGGCTTCAAGAAACGATTTGCAACATTTTCGTAAGGAGCGCACAATCAATACTTACACTAAAGAAGAACCGTAAAATCAAAAGGGGTGATATCATACAAAAAAACGATAAGGGTAAAGGGACCCATCAAGTTTTCGCCGTAGAAATCAATAATATCAGAGCCAAAATGGCTGCCACCAAGTTTTTCGTCCCTGATCACTCAATCTTAATTATAGTAATAATACTCAATAACTCAATCTTTTATCACTCAACCTTTAAATCCCCGGTGATTGTCTTGAGTGATCACGGTTCGGACCACAAACATGGGGGCAGCGATTTTGGCTTCGATATCATAACTTTCTATGGTGAAAACTTGGTCGGTTCCTTTACCCTTATGGGGTTTTTGTATGATTTTATACTACTGGACACTTGAAGATAAATACTGTGTGTTGCGCTCTCTATTTTTAAGTGAACTGAACTGACCCCCTCCATTTGTTTCGCCAACGTACTGATGTGAATAAATAAGCCTTTATTGCCACAACGATGGTGTTCCTAGCTTCAGCATTCCTCTCTGATCCTAAACATCCTATACAGAAGATCAATATTTCAATAGTGACCTGGACGAGAGAAATATATTCGTGTAAGGTCTGTAAGCCAGCGCTCACGCTACAAATACTTACAAATTAAATTAAATTAAATTAAAGGGGGGTGACGGCAAAGGCAGATTAGCCTGTAATCCCCAAGCAAAAATTTAAAATGGAGACATGTTGTCAAAAGAAGACTTCCGGTTATCAACACTGGAGGCACTGACAATGTGTTGCGGCAGGCCATTCCACAGACTGAGAACTCTGTGAAAAACCGCCCTTCCTTGTGTTGGTTTTGAGAGATCTGGGCGGCAGTTTGAGGCAGTGACCACGAGTAATGTTAGAGTGGGCAAGGGTGAAGAAGGCGTTAGATGAGAGAGTATCGTAGCCATGGAGATTCTTGAAAACAACAAGATGGTCACCCCTGTCAAAGCGAGTACTAAGGGAATTTAGACCAAGGCATGCCAGCTTGTTGTGGGAGGTAAGAGCATGAAGGCTGACGGAACGTTTGGAGAAATACCGAAAGATGCGTTCAACAAGTTGATAAGGTTTCTGATAAAATGGTCTCCATGCTGTGATGCAGTATTCAGGATGGGGGTCTTACGTAGCATGTGATAATTAGTTTTAACATGGAAAGACTAGCTGAAGTGAGATACTTAAGAATAATATTACCAGTGCGTCTCGCTTTGGAAGCAGCAGCAAGGGCCTGGGAATGACATTTTAAGTAAGCATCAACGACGATTAAATTCATCTAACACTAAACATGTGAAATTTAGAGGCATCGGAGCACGAGTCTTCCTGAAAAAAACAAAGAGACTTGAATGTGAACTCAGCAGGCCTTCCTGATTCGCGTTACCACTGTTTATATCATGGTGTCATCCATCGACTGTCGTAGCCATTAAAGTTTTCAGCTTTTTTAGCCTTTTGTTTCCGTTTCTGAAGAAGACTCTTGCGACTTAAGTCGAAATAGTAATCGTTTTAACCCCACTGCTACTTAATAAGTTTCAGTAAGCTTCACACTTCCGGTTTTTTTATATTCCTTTTAACTAATTTTTGGACGCTAAATCTAATGGTGAGAAGAGTTTGTCTTTATCTGGTACCGTCGTGTAGATGATGGGCCCACTTGGCCACTTCCGGTAACTTGCGGATCACTTCCGGTTCATATTTCCACCGACGTTTAAGTTGAAACTTATTTAACAGAACAAGATCAATGTCATGTTAAAACTGAAGAGGGGGGATTGAGGCTTTAATGGTGCGTCGACAGCTAGGCCATTAGCGCCAAGGCGTTAAAAAATATTTTTTAGGCGTTAAAAAATATCACTCCAATCCAGCAGGGCTAACCAAGATTCAAATGTGGGTTCCGAAGTATCCCCCTTTCACCAGCACTTCGTCATTCTTCCTCCAACAACCCCAATCACCCATCCCCCAAACCCACCGTTACCAAAAACACACTTCGCCTTGCATGTAAGAGCAAAGTTTCCAATTCTCCCGGTGGCCATTACTAGCGTTCCCCGGCAAGGCGAGATCCATGGCCACCCTCCAATAACACCCCTTCATTCGATCGTAAGCCATCTTAGATTTTCGGGTACGCAGCCTACAGTAACAAACAACGCCTCCCAGTCCCCCCCCCCACAACCTCTTCCCCAAGGTGGCATCGAGTGTTGGCGTTGGTATAAGAGCAGGCACTATCACCTTTCTTACATCTCCCTACCTTTCAATCCCTATGCGAACGCGAAAGGGGTGATGAGAGCCCCTTTTTCCCCTGCGCCCCACATGCGGGAGACGCTAGGGCCACAAGAGAGGCCGGGAGACGCAGCACAGTCACCCTCGACACCAGCGCTCATCTCATTTCGCGACGTACCAGCCACCCTTTGGGAACGAGGCTAAGAGCAGAGTCAACAAACGAGCTCCCGCGCAAGGAAGGAAGCTCGTAGGCTCTCAGTCTGAGCTCTGTTTTGCAAATGGGAGCGAGTAATGGTAAGAAATCTTGTTCAAACCCAACATAGGCGATCATTATCCTTGTATTTATACCCTCACTTCTTTCGCTCCTTCGGAGTTTTTATCATGTGTTCTTTCCATATCTTATCCATGGATAAAGCCGCACTCCAGAAGGAAGCCCTTGCTGCCCAACGTTTTATTAACAGTTACTGCACTTTTTAATATCTTCGCTGCACTTCTTGGCAACCATTGCAGTTTTTTTCCCCCTAAACCATGCGCAATGGCTGTTTGCCGTGACGTGACCATGAGTTAGCCAATGACGAACGAGAACAACGGTTGTTTGGCCGTCTGATTGGACTAGCCCAGTCATGTGATATGCACGTCACAGCAAACAGCCATGGCGTGTGGTATAAACGACTCACGGCTAAAGTAAGTAAGAAGACTGTCGTAGTAGGTCCGGGATATGAAAAGATAAAGCTCTTTATTTAAATTTTATTACGAGGTTCCAGATGATGCAAAAATGACAACAACAGTGACTTGATTAGAAGGGCATGTTTTCAAATGTTGGCAATTTTCCCAAGCATTTATTTATTTATTTTTTATTGAGTCATGGTTTGGAGCAATGAAGTACAAAAAGGAACAAGCCTCGTGAATAAACTAAATTCCCAGCTGCATTGCGAGCACTGTGAGGGATCCCTGGGAAATGAACAATGGGAACAAGCATATCCTATTGTCGTTTAATAATAATAATAATAATAAGACATATTAACGATCACAGCAAAAACACACTTAATTTACCACCTACGAAGAACACAAAAAGGTTCTACTCTTGAATTGTCGGTGATAGTCCCTTTCAATTCATCAGAAGTTGTGCGAGAAAATAAATTTAAAAGTCACATCAGAGCATCGATTTTCTTTCCAATGTATAGGCAATGGAAAATCGATCCAGATTCCACGCGACGTACAGATCAGTGGTACGAAAAGACTAGCGGGCGTTTAAACATTGGAAAGAAAATCGATGCTGTGGTGTGACTTTTAAATTTATTTTCCCGCACAACTTCTGATGAAGATGAAAGGAGTATCACCGAAAATTCAAGCGTAGGACCATTTTATGTTCTTCGAAGGTAGTAAAGTGTGTTTGTTGTGATCGTTAATATGCCTTTAAATACCACTGTGACTGCCGGTTGTCGGTGTCTTCAATAATAAGACATTTGATGAGAGAGCACACAGCTCTGAAATCGACCCCCCCAGGGGGGGGGGGGGGAGTCACTAACAATCAGCCTAAAGTTGTTATGCAACCAAAAATCAAATCAAAATGCAAAGCAAGAAAGAGGTATAGTTAAAAAAAAACACAGAATAGTGTTCTGGGGTCAATTCAGTTTAACAAATAAAAATATCGGTTACAAAGAGCCAGTATGTCACTATAGTGTCCGCGGCCTATCTTGAGTTCTCTGCAGAACGAACACAGATAATCGATTGTGCGTTTTCAGTAGCAGAGTGCCTTGTTGATATCGAAGATGGTTACAAAAACAATGGCCGGTCATCCATTAAAGCCACCCCCTCCAGGAAGACGTAGCCGCTCACAAAATACTTGCAGGACTCAAGATTCACCGCGCACACAATAGCAAAAGTTAAATCAACCTACATAAACTACATCAAATTAGACAGGTACTAGACAAATCTACAGTTCTTAATTTCATCTTAAAAGAATTTAATGAGGCAGCTGTTGCCAACTCGCCAGGTAGATCATTCCATCCACACCCCGACAACACCGTTAGCGAAAAAGTGTTTGCTGCAGGCAGCGCGGAACGCTCCAGCAACAAGCGTGAGAGCATGACCTCGCTGTACGATTATTAGTACGGAGCTCGAAAATTCGGCAGAAGTCAACATCGACCAGCCCATGCAATAATGAATACGTCAGATATAAATCAGCCTGCAGACGGCGTAATTCGAGGAATCTAATTTCGTTAATTCAAGCCTCCTAGCATAGGAAAAATCTTTTAAACCACGAAGTAACTTGGTGAAACGTTGCTGTACAGATTCAATTAGGTTTATGTCACCCTTCAAGTAAGGGGACCAAACAACACTTGCATACTCGAGAATAGGCCTGACATACACAGGAACTGGACAGCAACTAAATGTCATTCGAATCCCACGAATCCTATTAGGATATAAAAAAAATAAAAAAAAGCGGCTGCAATGACACCTAGTTGCAACCGGTCTTCTTTACACTTTCGCCATTTTTTCAACAAAACTATTAAGGCACACAACTATCATGCACTGCAAC
>JAHWFP010212781.1:67618-78194 GCA_023313725.1 Lithobius niger | reverse complement strand
AGGCTCGTCACAAAATAGGAGTAAGATGGCTTGCCGGCCTAGCAATGCCACAACCGCTAAGCCGTCCCCTGTCCATCAAGCTTTTATCTGGTGGGGGTAGGGGTGGGGAGATTGTTTACACGCGTGTCTAAGCAGTGTTCAGAAAAAAAAACCGACGATCACTTTCCAAACGGTGAGAGCAGATAGCAAGCGTCGTCTGCTCAAAACAAACAGGGATTGAATCTCCGAATTGAAACTGGGAAAAAAACTCCTGTTCACATTCCAAACGGTTAGAGCCGGTGAGAGAAGAATGCGAGCGTCGTCTGCTCAAGGCAAACTGGGAATGAAGCTGCGTTCCACGCTCACTATCAGTGGAGCGAGGATCGCAGCTATCTCAACTGGTTTGCTTCTGCTACGTCAGCCTTCCCCCTAAAATGCGAATGTGTTCCGCTCTTTGATTGGTTAAAGCGATATCGCTTTCTGATTGGTTGGAAGTCGAGTGAGCTCGTTCGAAGAACGAAAATTGTGTTTCGTTGGAACTTACAAACCTGCTGTACGACACTGGCCCACTTTAAATCAAATGTAAGCAAACTAATCTGTGTAAATTCAAGCATATAAACCAAAATCAAGCATGTAACGTAATTTCTAAAGCGTGTAAACTGAAATAATCTACAGAATTGACAAGAAAATCTGATATTTTCGCTTAGGCTGGGGTTTACGTGTTGTGGTGAAGCCCCATTCCAAAACGACAAGTGGCGCATTCTATGGTATGTGCTACAGTTGTGTACTCCCAGCTTTCATTTCCTCCTGGTATCACCGATTTTACCGGCTAGAAACCAATCCAATTTAAATAAAGTGCAACGCAAGGCTTCCAACCTGCATACGCAGCGAGGTCTTCCTACTGACAGTTCCTGTGCTCTTCTAGGTCCAAAATATTTTAGATTTATTTTTTGGGTTGAAATTCTTTGTTTGTTTGTTTGTTTGTTTGCCTGTCCATTTCTTTGCAATTTTAAATGTTCTTTTTTTATTATGACCTACAGACTGTTTTTCTTGGCTTGAGAACACTAAGCTTCGAAAGCTGCGAAATAAGTTTCGGAATGTAGCATTTTTAGTGTAGTTCTTATACACTGTTTCAGCTTTCATCTTTTTAACATTGAATCAGTGCTTACTCCAGTCTTAAAAGGACATTCCTCCCAACCCAATTTTTCTCGATCCTCCACATCAAGTACGGCCCCAAAGTTCTATTTCCTTACCGTTAGTCAATCCCTTGCTAAAAATCCGTTTTAAAATGCGGCGCCTAGGAGATTTTCTGTTGAATAATAATTAACTATATTTACTGCGTCCCGCAGTATATGATCCTTTGCGCCACTTACAATAACCATGACGTTTCATCTCTGTGTGTGCAACTGTGCATGACATTAATTTTCTAATAATAATTACCATGAGATCAAAAATCGAAAAGACTAATACGGTAAAAATTAAAATTAATTATTCCAATAGATCGCTGAAGCAAAATTATTAGACACTAGTCTAGAAAATTATAACTTGCGATATTAAAATACGAAAATCATTCCGGTTTGTGACGACACAATTAATGCGTTCATGCCGGTTCGTCTATTTGATGCAATGCCACCTTAGACAGTAGCTGCGTTCTTCGCTGCGAGGAACGCAGCTACTACCTCAGTTGATCTTTGCGATGCTATATGTACGGATGGCGATCAGCGCGTGGCTGTTATAAGGCAGGCGGAATGTTATAAGGCAGGCCGGGTGTCCCTTTAATTGAGTGAAATTACGTTTCGGCACATCTGATAGATAAATATACAGATGCAAACCTATTTACGTTGCCTTTTGGACTTAAAATGTCAGAGCCATCCAACATTGTCGACAAGCATGCTAAAAAGTCGAATACCTTTTTGACATGTTGTGGCCGATATCTCCCACAATCCACCAGTCGGTTGAGGTGTGACGTAACTCCAGCTCTTTAGAACGCTCCTTTGAGTTTGTTGGATTCTGATTGTAGTCTTGGAAGGTATGAATGGCTAACGCCACTGACGGCAAGTTGACAACGCAATGCACATCTAATCTTAAGGGAAATTCGACGTTGCATTGCACTCCAGGCAATTAATAACTTGTTAATCGGCACGTCGATAAGCCAATGGGCTCTACCAAATAACTATTGTTTGGCAAGTCGACAGGCAAGGGTTTTTTTTTTTCAACAAGAAGAAAAAATGACAACAGAAAAAGGAACTCCTATCACGAGCCTGGTTTTTTTTATTTCCTATTTGACATGCGAATTTTTGCTCTGTCGGTAAGGACCAGCCGATAAAGAGGAATCTATACGCAAATACCAATTGTTAATGGAACTCGACGAACGTATTTGACTCCGGGTACAAACATACAAACAAACCAACCAATCGTACGTTTTGAACGATGTAGATGAAATGCAGGCATGCTGAGGAATGTGACGAACGAAGTGTTATTAGCAACAATTGCGATTCGCTTGCGTCGAAATAATCAGTACATCGATTTCGTGATGATCTGGTGATCGAATACACCATGCGAAGCAAGGATCGACGCCGATAGAGTGAGCGATCGCGTACGATTTGGCTAGTATGTCATAAAGGCTGTGGTTTTTTTTAATGTTTTATTCGTGATTTTTCAAATATGGGCGTTGGCTTTTTTACCAAACAAAACGAAATCAGTAGCTTATATTTTGTTATGGAGTACAATATCTATGTTTTAATACCAGGATCAGCGTGCAAAAATTGCACATTTCATAAAAGCCATTCTTCAGTTCCAAGTTTTTAGTTGTGACATGCCTCCGAACGATCCTTAGATTCCTTCCAAGGCGGTCATATGAATGGAGCAAAGAGCTGATGTGGTCATCGGCTCCAGGTAATGTTTGGTGAAAGTGCTCATGCGTGATCGGTACTTTTTTTTTTTAGACATTATCATAAAAAAGTTTCATGCGCTAAGGAAAAAAAGCCCATGCGTGCGCTCCCGAGAACCACTGAGTTAAGTTTTAGTGACCAAACTGCTGTGTTTTAAAAATCCCAGCGCTGTAGCATCTTTTAATGTTCGATGATATTTTTTTAAAGAAGAGGTTTGTTTTCTTTGTAACCAACCCGCTAACCTCAGTGAAAAGTGGCTGGTTGAGGACAAAATGGTTATAAGTTTTAACCAAATGTCATATTCACCCTCTCGTCGTCAAACATAGAGCTGAATTTGAGCGTGCGTTACACTGTGTTGCTATTTTGGTCCCAAGTAACATCCCAAAGAAACAGTATCCTGTTTTCACTAAGACAAGGATTATTTTCCTTTTTCATTAGCTTGTAGAAGGGTTTGGTTGCCTGGCAACAGCCGAAGCAAAGCCGGCAGGTGGGAGGCGTGGGTGGTAATGCCTGGAGGTTCCTAATTTTCCTTATGGTTTTCTTGAGGCACGGCAGTGGGAGAAAAAACGGTTCCGTCCTTAGCACAGGCAATGGCTACGCGATCGTCTCGAAATCTCATCTTTGCTTACGGATATTGGAACTTCGTTACTTCAAGAATACAAAAAACGGCTGCTTTTTTTAATGGTTTTAACATTTCTCACGTAACATGTATGTGTGTGATACTTATGCAATTACGACGCTGAACAACAGTACAGGGTATCAACTAAACGACACGGTGTTAGTTGTTCCTTACTCCAAAGGTGTGGGTGGATCGATACGGATGTAGGACACACAGGCACCAGACACACAGGCACCCAATTTAGACGCTGGACAGATAGGCACTCGGACAAATAGACACCGGACAAATAGGCACTACTTTTTTTTTTAATTTATTTTTTATTAGGGATGGATTACCCTCAAATTCTGTATCCTTTCTTTTTAAATCTGGGACACTTGTATGTGTGGGGCCGTTGGTGGCAACGATCGCATTTTTTCCGAATATTTTTTTAGGTGCATTAATGTTCCAAATTACGCTGCCGCGCTCGTTGCAGCTAACACATAACTAACATTAGAGATGGAAATCTAATGGAGATGCAACAAACTTTAGCAGTTTTGAAGGCTACGACCATTTTATGGCAAGCTTTTTTCTCTTCCCGCCCCCCAATTTGAAAGCAATCCATCCCAATTAAAATTTGGTAATTTGTCCGGTGTCACCGTCTGTATGTCTGAGTGCCTATTTGTCCGGGCGCCTATTTGTCCAGTGCCTAAATTTGGGTGCCTATGTCCGGTACCTGTGTGTTCGCGTACAGATAAATACAGGGTTGGATGAATTCGTGAAACCGTTTTAACTCCGGTTCAATTGCAACCGTACAGCTTTTCGTTAAAAAAAACACAAGAGTCCAAGATGCAGTGTGAGCTTACGGGCTCCCGGGGAACCTGAGCAAAGCGTGCATGTATAGCCGAGTGGTTAGCATCATCTTTTCTAGACCAAGAGAGTGCCATCTCGCATCCCATGACAGACGCACGGGACCTATAAAAAAAAAAGAAGCTGCTGCGTTAATTCATTCCGTAGAGATACAAGCCTTCGTGGCCCAGTGGGTTTAATACCTATAAAAACAGTTGGTAATCAGAGCTAGTAGGTATGAAACCCAGGGCTATGGACTAGACCGTCGCAATGCGCGTGTTGGACAATATGGGCGCCGAATGCGCCGCCGATGCGATTGATTTGTCTTGTTGCCGCTTTTTGTCAACCGAGGGCAACACCTTCTGTACAAAAATGCTGCCTTCTTCTTGAAACACTTTCAGAATAAACGAACATGTCGCATTCTACTGAAGAGCTATGTGCACTTGTGCAGTCGTGAAATTTAATAGCTTTGTGGCATAAACACGGAAATTTACTTATTTGCACGTGTAAGCTATTTTCTGGGTGATTACTGGTATTGAGGTAGTGAATTACTGAACTTTTTGTCCGTTGCCTCTATTTGGCAGTAGATGGCGAGACACACCGTACAAAAATCACCGCTGCTATTTGCTTGGCCAATTCCCGAACAGACCTCGAAGAAACAAAATGGACCACTCGTGGCAGCCATTTTGTCTACCCCCCCCCCCCCTAACGCTGTTATAGGTCGGGTCGGATTGTGTACTGACCATGCAAAACTAACAGTATTGGTTTTCACCGTCACTATTGGTTATTTGGCTGATGCGTATAGTCCGTAACACTTTTAGAGTTGCGATGAACCTGTGGGTAATAAAATCACGTAAAGAGCAATGACATTATCCGCCATATTGGCACCAGTATGGGTTTTGGAGGGCATAACTACAAGGTGCACTACATAAAAATAGAGGGAAAAACAACAGAAGAGCGGATTTCTTAGGCTTAAAATAACGTTGTTTTCTCCAACAACAAAAATCGCGCGTTTTAGGTCTAAGAAATCACTCTTCACAGCAGCGGCTTCAGTATGACGCTCTTCTGTTTCTCTCTGCAGTGCCCCTTGCAGCTAACCCATTAAGGCTCCAGCATAGAATTATATACAATAATACTCCGTCGTATCACTGCTCTGTAGAACATCAATATGCTTACATTCTGCTGTATGAAAACACTCTGTTGGAAATACAATGATTTTGGAAATTCAATAGGTTCTGGCTGGAGCGACATGAAGGGGAGCGTCCTTGATAATATTTCCGCAGCTTCCGTCTCTCTCGTTCATTGTTGCGACCCCATGCGGTCAAATTTGGAACGACTGATCGTAACTATTATCTCGGATAACACACGTTAAAAATAAGCTATATACATTTTTATCTAAAAGAATAGATGCAGAAAAATGCCACTTTAGTAACGAACAAACAGCTACAAAATCCCTTACATCTTCAATGCCCCATTACGAATGCTTCAACTTAATAAATTATCCACCATTAGAAAGCATCTAACTGCTTACTTTTTAGACCAACAACTAATAGATTAGGTTTTCTTGGTTTATATGATACGGCTTTTTTTTAGCATTTTTTTTTCTGATAAGGTTTAATTTTGTTAACGATATTATCTCTGATAGATGTAGTTGTTTCTCTGTAGTGTAGTTTCTTACAGAACTTCGGGCCGATTGCTAAATAAACCTAATATTATTATCATATATATCATTATATATTTTAAACCAGGCATGCAGCACTTCCGCTTGCAAGAGCGTTCCACAAGCGTGAAGCGGAGAAGCAGATGGCTACTGCAAGCCAAGGCCGACTGAAGCAGAAATCGCGTGTTTCGCCTCCCGACTCAACGCCAGTCCGCGCGCGTGTGAAAAACTTATGCCTTTTAGTGCTGCTCTGGTAAAATAAGATTGCAGCGATGTTAAAGGTGCCTATAGGGCAGCGTCAAGTGACGTCATATTGCCTTCGAGATACCATCTGGAGGGCATAACTACAAGGGGCACAACGGCATTTCTAGTCAAGACAGTGCTTTGAGAGAGGATTTATTAGGCTTAAAAAAACGGTGTTTTCTCCAACAACAACAATAACTATATGGTAAATGCGCAGATTCGATCGGCGCGTAGCTGTTATAAACCAGGTGGAAGGTTATATAAGGCAGGCGGTATGTTGCTTTAACACAGTCCGTTGTTGTACATTTCACTGCCCGTTAATTAAACAGTACTTCATGCGAGAGTTAGGCCATATTTGGCTTTCTAGGCACTTTTCCCACGTTCACCATGCACGTTTAGGCACGTTTACCACGCAGGGAAAAAAAAAAGCAGAAAAAAAGCGGTCAATAAGACCATTCTTCACTCATGCATTTTTCACACATGATGGATGGGCGCACTCCTTAACCCAGACCTACCCCCCCCCCCCCCACCTTCGATTCTTTCATTCTTCAAGTTCTTTATCTTGTAAAATTTTCACTACTAACAGCGGTGCGGGTGCGTTTAAATTTTGTATAGTAATGGCCGGCTGAACTGGTACATGATTTTATTCCTTAGCTTCTCCGGCAAGAACAAAAGGGAGCCAAAGCAGCCCAACGCACTTTGAACGAGCTCCTTCGATGGTGGCCCTTTGGTATGCTAATGTAGTTTTTCCATCATCCACAAATTTTTAATGAGTAAATCTTGGAGGCTTATGGGTTTTGGTTCTTGGCGGCTTGCGGTGACACCACAAGGCCACTCAAGTTTTTAAACCTAATATCTGTTCATTTGACGTCCATTTAATGCTTAAAGATGAAGAATAACTTTTTAACTTAAAAGGGGGAAGGGATATTTAGTGATGAACATTTTGTCTCAACTTTGTTCTCCGTCTTCAACGAAGTAAGTATCAAATGAACTTGGAAAACTGACAAAACTGTCAGAGCTGCCCAGTTTGAACTTAAAGATGAGGAAGTAAAAGGTGCCCCTCTGACGAGGCACGAACTCACATCTACATCATTAAAAACGTATGATGTGCGTGCGTGTTTGTACCTCTACTCCTCTTGAACGAAGGCACCTACAAAGATGGGAGTAGGACCAAATGAAAGACAATTAAATTGCGTTTCGGTTAGGCCTATTTTCATTGCTGTCACCTGATATTATCACTCTCAAATTAACGAAAAAACCTGCAAGAATAACGTCAAAGTTTTTTTTTTACCCTCTCAATGTTTGTGCATGTCGTCATAGTTTCTTCATACAAACCTCCTCGAGCGAGGCGAGACAACGCCAACGGAGCGAGGGAAACGAGCAATGTGGCTAGTATACCTTTGAACCCACATACAAATTTAATTTTCGCAGCTGTAATTTGCTCCACCTTGTTCACAAAATGACATACTGATGGCTTACTTTACTACGTTATTCTAGTGCATGATGTTTGCTGTTTGGCTTGTTTGCCTCTGTCCTTTATGTAATTTACAACGATTTGTGTATATTTATGTAATAGGGTGGAGTGCAGAAACCTTTTTTTTTTTTGGAATTCCTTATTGGCAAAGTGTGGAAAAGTTGCTCTTGGGCGTCACTATGAGACACAAAAAATTTCACTACTCTGGGGTCATGTCTTGAGGTGCCCCAAGGGCCTTCAAGTTTAACATTACACGGTAATAGGGCAGAACGGCGAAAAAGACAAAAATGATCATGATTTGACCAGTTTTAAATAAACGTTTAACATTATCTCATTTGAAACACTTAGAAACTAAGAAAGGCAGCAGTATTTGCCAAAAATAAAATTTTTCTCTGCAATAGTGTAAGTTGTAATAGTTAGGGGCCAAAATTTGCTGAAAAGACCATTTCGGCCAATTTTCGATGCTAAATTATTTCCACGGTTTTTAGGAAAAATAAAATTCTTTGTAATTACGGCATGCTAACGTAGTTTCTGAGAGAATCGCATGAGAGAATCTTAAAAATTCGATTTTAAAAATGCCAAATCATCATTTTTGCCTTTTCTGACGTTCCGTCCATTTCCGTATAATGTTAAACTTGAAGGCCTTTGGGGGACCTCAAGACATGACCCCAGAGTAGTGAATTTTTTTTGTGTGTCACAGTGATGCCCAAGATCAACTTTTCCACATCTTGCCAATGAGGAATTCCCCAAAACAGGTTTCTACACTCACCCTATTATGTACTGGCTTGAGATACCTACGATAGAATTACTTCCTCCAGTAGTAATTACTACCTCGATAGAATTACTTCCTACGATAGAATTACTTCCTCGGCTCGCTGGATCGAGGCAGTTTTCTATAACAGCAGATCCATTTTCGCCATTTTAATGGCAAAGTGCCGCGCTTTTGAGGGGCTTCCAAATATTAACTGAACACATCGGACGTCTGTGCACCTTTCTTCGCTTTCATGTTGGTAGTGGCACCTTTTTATCTGAACTTAACGAAACGTAATCGCAAACTGGATGATACGACCAGTGCACTGCCCTTACTGTGAGAACCTCTTGCATACGTTAGTCTCGCCTTTATCGTTCTGTTTCCGTAATGGGGCTTTCTGGAAAAGAAGTAGACTACCTTAGGGAAAAGACCAACTGACTCTGGGCAAGTTCATCGCAACGACTAACAGTTCGAAAGTTAAATGTAAGCTAGAACACCGCTGTCGCAATATCAATCTTTCAAGTTTTCATTTAACGTCAGTATTAATCGATGCGATTAACATGGTTAATAGCATTAACCTCTCCCTGGTTGAAGGACACCACTACATTCAAAGACCGAACCATTTTGGAAACTTTGCGGCTTCTCTTCGACCCCTGGTTCCTTTTCAGCACCGTATGTTCCTGCTCCAAACCCAATTTTTTAATCATATTACATTATAATTTTTATACACCAAACACTTGATTACATGAAAACAAAAGTAAACTTGTTTGACGATTAAGGTAAAGTTTAACTGAACCGAAGTCGAAACGGGACTGTTACGTTGCATGTACCACAATTTGATATGGTGTCTACTCCACTTGAAGCCTTAGGGTTTATTCCACCATTAGACACGTAAATAAATTTAAACCATACATTGGTTTCTTTTAAAACTGTTGCAACTATAAGTCTACATGGGTTAGAAAAACTAAAATAAAAAAAAATACGTGTAACGTAAATTCGAAGTTCTTAAGTTTAGCTGGTCACACAAGACCCTCGCTTTTGGTCAATCTACATCTTCAGAACCCTATATGGTTCAGTCAATACGTATTGCTTCTACAAAGCTGTATGCGTTGTTAATTACATGGTTAATGGCATGATTAACTTCGCCCACTCTATACTGGCGTCGATCTATGCTTTGTATATTGTTTATTCCAAAGATGAATGATAATTTTGGTAGGACGAGAAGCACCATTAGACCATTTTTTGACGTTATAAACTTACTTCCGGGTCAGGCCAAGGCTTAAACGAAGGAGGCAGCCGGGTTGCGGGAAGGAGACGGCCATGCTGGTGTTAGTGACGTCATATTACACCAGGAAAAGCGAAGCCAGCAATGTCAGCCAACCAGAGAACTGAAAGGAAGCGCATCTATATAATGAGACTGTTGGCTTGCTCGATAAACGGAAATTCATTTTTAAAAAACCTCATCTCCGCTTATTATGGTTTGCTTTTTTTTTTTACCAAAGTAAAATCTTTTTTCGTCCGCTAACACCGTAAACAGAGAGATTTTATTTTTTTAAACTTCGTTTTGTGCAAATCCACTAGTCACGTGCTCCCTTGCAGCACACTGATTGGCCGTTCGGGCTACTTTGGCGGAATTGGTGAATATGGCGTCACACCACGGTCCCAATCAGTATATTTTCACAAAAACAATACCAGCGGAAGTCGGTAATGAACCATCTTCACTAGTCGCACCATCTTTGGCTTATTCGATACCTAGAGCATCACAAAATCCTCGTACCGATAACAAGGCTACAACCTATTTTCGCTTGTTGCTCACAATTAGTTCGTATTCCTTCATTACAGTAAAAAGGGCTGGTTTTACGTTGCACAGGCTTACTACACACGGAATCGCTCGCTCAATCCGCGCACCCCCATGCTTCAGAAATTTTTTCGTGCATTCGCCCAGTTAAAGCTATGTTGATGGTACTGAGTATCATGCAAATTTGTCGCTTTTGGCCACAGAAACGAAAATAAATGTTTCTCAGGCACTCGCCGCATCCTAGAAAACGCCCCGCTTTTGGCTTTTTTCCTTACCAATTTTCGACAAAAATAAATTTAAATTCTTCTAGCGTTTCAAGTGTGTCTTTTAGAAACT
>JAHWFP010212781.1:47347-60573 GCA_023313725.1 Lithobius niger | reverse complement strand
TCGATTTTGGTGTGCGGCCACCCGTAGGCGTCTCACGACAACAAAGCGAAGCTCCTTCTAGTTTCGTCTGTTAGGGGGGTCTCTCCACCTGATGCGACGTCTCGCGACGTTCCGTCTTGCAACGACGTTTTGTCGATTTTGGTGTGCGGCCACCCTTAGATTTGTGTAAAGTGAAAGCTGGGAATACTGTATCAACGACTTTATCCATCGTCTTTTTCAACTCCGCAACAGTTAATTTTTTTTTTGTAACATTTTATTAATAGAACGAGAAACACGAAGCAATTTCTCGCTTATTTGTGCTCGCTACAATACATTTTAAAATTACTTTTAACAATATTCATGTAAGATCAAAAATTTTAGTTAACTTTGATACAATGTAACATGTGGATTATGAGTAATTTTGATTTGAAAATGAACATACTTTTTTTTTACACACAATTGAAACCTAAAAACAAGATTTAAGATGTTTCAAATAGATTGAGGCAAACTATTTTCACCATTAGATTTAACGTCTAAAAAAATGTAAATAAATAATCCTGAAGGCCCACAAGGCTGTTCTACTTGTTTACCCTTACTTACCGAACTAAATACGAACACAAAGAATGTGTTGAAATTGGCAGCAAAAAAAAGCACGTCTTCTGCTCTCTGTAGTCTGATCCAATGAATGGGACAGCCATTCGCGGCTCGTGCGAGGTGCCCACTTCCGTTATCCACTTCCTTCCGGTAACATTTGCAGGTCTTGCGCCTCGGCGATCGCCGAGTAGCCGACCTGGCCAGTCCAATATTGGAACCATGGATTGGACCTGTGGTACCCCCTGTTCAACTTTTCAAAAGTCACTATTTTATAGCTGTTGATTACTGTTGATAGATGTTCACTGCAGAAAAGTGCAGACTTGTTAATTGTGAACTAACGCCCCTACCCCCCCCCCACCCCCCCCAAAAAACTAACAGAACACCAGCTTAGCTACAACTAAGTGAAAGTTAATAAACAAGTTTTTTAATAGGGGGTTTGGGCATAAATAAAAACACATGGATCCCTAAGCATTAGCCAAAGTTAAAAAGGCGCCTGATATTTCGAAGACAAAAAAATTGTCTTCATTTTCAAAGGTAAAAAGGTAAAAGGACAGGATAGTTTTATGTTTTGCCCTTTTACCGTTCTACCTTTGAAAATGAAGATAATTTTTTTATCTTCGAAATACCAGGTGCCTTTTTAACTTCGTCTAATGCGTAGTGATCCATGTGTTTTTATTTAAATTTAACACTAATAAAACTGTTTATTTAAAATATGATTTGCATTTCTTATTCATTTTATTTCAATCAATGTGAATCATATCTAAAAAAAAAAAATCGCTTGTTTTACATCATGATTGATTTAAATCGACTTGATTTGAACCAATCCACCGTCCCTTGTCCTATTACTCTTCCTGAGAGGCACCAATGTGCTTTGTGTAACGGCGTCAGGATACTTACCCATTAATCTGAAACAAGGCCGATTGTGATGGAAGCTCCATGCCGCATTTTTATCCTGTTGTTCTAAACAAACGGCAGCCTATAGAGCAGTGACATTTGCCGCCATATTGGCACCAGTATGGGTTTTGGAGGGCATAACTACAAGGTGCAGTACATAAAAATGGAGGGGAAAAACAACGGAAGAGCGGATTTGTTAGGCTTAAAATACGTTGTTTTCTCCAACAACAAAAATCGCGCGTTTTAGGTCTAAGAAATCACTCTTCACAGCATCGGCTTCAATATGACGCCCTTCTGTTCCTTTCTGCAGTTTCCCTTGCAGCTAACCCATTAAGGCTCCAGCATAGAGTTATATACAATAATACTATGTAATGTCACTGCTCTATTGGCCGAACCACCGATGGCGAGGTCGAACGTAGTGCCAACGAGGAAGCCATTCAATTGAATTCAGCCAGGGATACAAGTAATACAACAATTTGTCCTCTAGCAGCCATATTTAAAAAAGTATTTACAGCATAGGACTTTGCCTAAAGGTGGCAATAAATCATTGTGCTAGCCTCCTTTCACGTGCAGTATCGAGAAAAATTGCGTACGTCATTTGAAAAGTATATCCCATTTGTTACCACGGCAGAAGACAGAGAAGTCGGTCTATTAATTACCTGATTAAACCAATTGTACGATATATTGTAAACAGCGTTTACCATACAAGCATATTCACGACTTAAGACGCAGCCAGCATCGATACTTCCGTTTTGAGATTATGGGATGGCAGCTGCCATAATGATTATGATAGGGTACAAAATGTTGGAGAAATACAAGTCCGACGAGTAGGGTAAAACACGTATGGCTACAGTGAAACTGTGATACATTTTGCAAAGTTTGTCCTCGCACAGGCAAACGTTTGAACTAATTTTCCAATAGCTGTTTGATTTTAGAAATTGATGTTTGCATCATTTTTAAGATATACATCGTTTTCACATTTGTGGCAACATGCGCAATACCTTCATCGCACAATTATGACAGAACTGATGAATTATGGGATGTGTATCCTAGGATGATATATGATAAACTGCAATATGGTAATCGCACAATTTATTTTATTTACAGAATTATTGCAACCCCCCCCCCCCCTTCTATAAAGAGCACGACAGCAATTTCAAGTTAAAACAATTTCACGAATCTCATACAGGCGAGAGCAGAGGCGAGAATGGAGTACAATCAGGCGCCGCCATATTTTTTCTATATGGCGGCGCCTGGTTGTACCCCGTCTCGCCTCTGCTCTCGCCTGAATGAGATTCGTGAAATTGTTGTTGTAATCTGAAATTGCTGTCATGCTCTTTATGGGGAGGGGGGTTGTGGGGTACAATAATTTTTTTAATAAAATAAATAAATAAATAAATATATTGCAGGATTGGCCTTGGGCGAATCTCATCAGATCTCATTCAGACGAGAACGAGAAGGAAGCGCCGGAAGGAGCGGAGAATGCAATGGTTTAGAATGCATTGTTTCTAGTACAGTTGCGACCCCCTGACCAAACATGGGGTATAATCGGACCCCAGGGCCTTTTCGTTGTACGCATGCGCTGCTTGCCGATCTAAGCTTAAACCAGACGTCAACTGATAGCTAACGACTGCGGCTTTTGAATCGTATTATATATACCAGCACGAGAACTCGAATTTTTCATTATGATTTTCATATTTTAACATTCATACTTTTTAATTTTTTGAAGAAGTATCTTATAATTTTCCTTCGGTGACCTATTGGCGTAAATAATTTTAATTTGTGCCCAATTAGTCTTTTAGATTTTCGATCTCATTGTAATTTTTAGCAAACGATTAAAAATTAGTTCAGGCACACACAAACAGCCACCTCGGCGTATTTCAGCAATGCGTGGCTTACGCGATGCGTTTACCGGAAGAAGTCGCCGGTGCAGCATCGCCTATGACTTCTCGTTGAAGACACGTCATTTTATGAACTGATGGACCGATGAGCTAATAAAATAAAACGTAGCATTACATTATAAATATAAAAAACACAAGGAACGTTTAGTCCTATTGTTATTATTTAGTTTGAATTGTGATGTAGAGCAGTGACACGACGTAGTATTATTGTATATAACTCTATGCTGGAGCCTTAATGGGTTAGCTGCAAGGGGCACTGCAGAGAGAAATAGAAGGGCGTCATACTGAAGCCGATGCTGTGAAGAGTGATTTCTTAGACCTAAAACGCACGATGTTTGTTGGAGATAACAACGTTATTTCAAGCCTAAGAAATCCACTCTTCCGTTGTTTTTCTCTCCATTTTTATGTAGTGCACCTTGTAGTTATGCCCTCCAAAACCCATACTGGTGCCAATATGGCGGATAATGTCACTGCTATATACTCCAAAAAAACAGCCGTCTGGCTTTTGTGGATAATACGACTAAAATGTTTTCGCACTTAGCCTGTAACCAGACTAAAACTAACTCATGTTAATTAATTTGAAATTATACCCCTCGCGCTATGCTCTCGGAATATAATTGCAAAATAATCAGCATTCTTTACTTAGTTTTTACCAGGTTACAGGCTTCGTGCAAAAACAGTAGCCGCATTATCGACCAAAGCTCTAGGGCTATTACTACTGATTACACCCCTTTAAAGGTATCTTCATAATTGTGCCTTTTCATGGAACTGTTTTGGTTACAGCTCCATATTTTGTAGGTCTAGCTTATCTTAAAGCTAAGCATGGTTGTTATTGCGTCGACAAATGAAACCCCGGCACACGGTTGTAAAAAAGACTATAAAAAAAGGTTGTAAAACCCACTCGATATCAAAAATACAATTTCCGTGTGACGTCATCCTCAAAGTTAAAAGCATCTACGCCTTCATTTTGGTTTCGTCAATGCAGCGCATTCTTGTTAAATTAGGACTCTCGAAGCAAGAGTAAAATGCAGAGTCGTTTGCTATGGCAGTCTGCAAATGACTCGCAATTTTACCCTCCATTGCAAAGGCTATACAGGAAATTTACTATGACTTTGCCATCTACAATGGCAGCCGTAAATGACTCTGGTTTCATTTCACTCCTGCGTAAAACGTCCGAATTTGACGAAAAAGCGCTGCATTGAGGACCTCGAAATGGAGACATAGAGTTGTTTTTAACTCTTGAGAAAGACATCGCAGAAAAATTGAAACTGATGCCGAAATATAACATGGCGGCGGTCTACCTGTAAAATCTGGAAATTGGAAAAATTCAGGGAATTTATCAAATCTGGAAAAGTCAGGGGAAAATCATGGAATTTGATACACATGCACTGAAAGTCAGGGAATTCCAACATTTTCCGGAAAGTCTTTTTCCTCTATGAAGACTAGCTATTGTGCGCGCGGCGTATCTTAAGTCCTGGAGGTATTTTATGAGGGGCTAAGTCTTCCTGGAGGGAGCGGCTTTAATCGACGGCCTCCATTGTTTTTGTAACCATCTTGGATATTAACAAGGCACTCTGCTACCAAAAACGTACAATCGATTATCTGTGTTCGTTTTGCGGTGAACGCAAGATAGGCTGCGGACACTATAATTCTTATTTCATATTTTACTTCTAAAACCTTCACTTTTTGATAGTTACTACTGTGATGTTCTTTTTGTTTCATTTCTGGTAAAGCAAAAACTCCTTAGGCCTTAGTATTGTTGGACGTTACGTGTTAAGTAGTTTTCTAGTTTTGTTTAGATTATGGCATTCCTGCTCTTCACCAACACCAGCTAAGACAGTGTGACTTTTCATTTAGCAAATCAATGCGATATAGTAATTTTCCTTAGTAATATAGTTATTGCGATTTGAGTGAAATGTTAAAAAAAAAATGTTTGTTATTGTGCGCGCAGCGTAACTTGAGTCCTGCAGGTATTTTACAAGCGGCTACATCTTCCTGGAGCGAGCGGCTCTAATGGACGGCCGCCATTGTTTTTGTAACCATCTAGGATATCAACAAGGTGCTGTGCTATCGAAAACATACAATCGATTATCTGTATTCGTTCTGGGGCGAACTCAAGATAGGACGCGGACACTCTAGTCCTGCAATATGCCTCCTTCGACGGACAAGAAATCCGGAGGCAATTTCAGTATTGGTCTGGAAAACATGGAAAAATCAGGGAATTTCATCTTGACCTTTTGAACGCCACCCTGTATAAATATTATGTTTTTTTACAACCGGCTTGCAGCTGGCTGACATTCATCACTACACCTCATCGCAAGCTGTATTATTCCGGGATCAGATTAATTTACTGTGATCTACCAAACGATCTGTACGAAGATAAAGTAGCTTGTTTGTGATGGGCAGGTTTCAATATACAATCAACATAATCAACATCCTACACTCGGCTATACGCACGGCTAAGAAACACAAATGGAACAAAAATTATTTTACACAAGTCGAATAAACAAGCAGTAACCCCCCCCCCCCTCTCCCCAATTGCTCATCCGAACAGCGTAAAGCCAAATCAGGCTTTATTACAACAGGAGTTGACTTTGTTTAGCTTAACTCAATATTAACACCAGTTTTCTACAGGAAAATTAACTTAACTTATTTTTAACTTTAATAACTCACTAGAAATTACATGGAATATATTTGGTATAAATTATTTTTACATCGATGAGTTAAAAACTAGCAATTGAATAAAGCGTATTAGGCCGCCCGCGCACTGAGTGACTTGGACGCGCGGCCAGGTTGCTGCAGCCCAAGAAAATGATTGGTGGGTGGGGTTACATAAACGGTAAGCATTCTCATTGGCTGCAGCGCCCTGGCCGCGCGGCCAAGTCGCTCAGTGCGCGGGCGGTCTTAGGGCCACCGCGCACACAGCGGCCAGCCTATCGCCACGGCAACTGGGATCCCGGGCGGCGTGCAGGTGGCCACAGAGCGACCGTACTTGCTCCGTGTTCATTTTAAACCACATGATCGAGAATTATCAATGAAAAACGGATGTGGCCGCGCGGCCCGTCGCCGTGTTTTTTGGTCGCGACGACCACTGGCTGCGCGACTTGGTCGCTCAGTGCGCAGCGGCCTAAGCATTCTAATCGGCTGCAGCGACCAGGCCGCGCGGCCAATGAGAATGCTTACCGTTTATGTAAAACTACGCACTAATCATTTTCATTGGCTGCAGCAACCTGGCCGCGCGGCCAAGTCGCTCAGTGCGCGGGCGGCCAAAAAGGGTTCAATTCAAAACATTACACCCTCCGTTTCGAGCAGATCATAGCTCATATTCAAGGGGGAAAAAAACGATTTAAAACTCCATCAAGTTGCAAGGAAAGTCAGACATGCAGACAAAACTGCCCAAGTTCAGGAAAGTTAATATATTTCAAGAAGGTTGAGAGGTGTGCTGATAGAAAAAAAGGTGGTTATGAAGCCTGTGCTTTAAATTGAAGTGCTTCAAATTATCACCTGTAATTATAGTTAAATCATTAAACCATACGTCATTGTCACCAACAATTTAACTAACACAGTGGTAACCGGAAAATGAATCCAAATACGAAAAAAAAAAACACAAAAACGACGTACATTACACAGTTCTACGTAATAGTTTCCCAGCAAAAATCTCTCCAGTAAAAATCTGCCTGCAAAAGGGTGCACGGTTTTTATAACGTCTTGGTCCCAGCTGTACATCTCTGGCTATGTTCTTACAAACCCTAGGTTCGATCCTGGCGAAGGGAAGTGTATATGTACGGGTTTTTCTCCAGTTGCCGCCCGTTGCACGAGAGTTTCTTCTGGGTTCTCCGGTTTCCTCCCTCATGCGGCGAAAAACCACTCTCCTGATGGTGGTATCTTCCACTTAACATCTGAAGCTTAGGCCTTCAAAAAGCTGTAAAAATGTTCTTCTATTCTAAAATCTCCCGGGAAAATAAATATCCTTCCTTAAAACAAAATCGTCCTAGTAAATAAAACTACGAGGCAAAAGTTAGTTTTTGTCTTGTTAAAAAAAAAAACGAACCTTACACTACCTATCCAAAATACATATTTTATGAAATATTAAAGCAACACCCCTGCCTGCCTTATAACTTTCCACCTGCCTTATAACAGCCACGCGCTGATCGCCATCCGCTTATATACCTCGCCAAGGTCAAGTGAGATAGTAGCTACGTTCCTCGCAGCGAAGAACATAGCTACTGTCTTAATTGGCATTGCGCATAATAGACGAACCAGCATGAACTCATTAATCGTGTCGTCACAACACCGGAATGATTCTCGTATTTTAACATCAAAATTTATAATTTTCGAGGCTAGTGTCTTATGATTTTGCTTCGGCGATCTATTGGAATAATTAATTTTAATTTTTACCGCATTAGTCTTTTAGATTTTTGACCTCATGGTAATTATTACAAAATTAGTACATGCACACACAGAGATGAAATGCCACGGTTATTGAAAGCGCGCAAAGCATCATATAAGTGCGGGACGCAGTAAATAAAGTTAACAATTATTCAACAGAAAATCTCCAAGACGCCACATTTTAAAACTGATTTTTACCAAGGGATTGACTAACGGTAAGGAAATAGATCTTCGGGGCCGTACTTGATGTGGTAAATACAGAAAAATGGTGCTGGGAGGTATATCCCTTTAATACGCTACATCAATCTATATATGTTACACAAGAGGTCAGGTAGCAGGCACCAGCACCGGCAGCAGCGTGTCTGGTAGGATGGAAACCATTGGGGAAAGCTTTTCAGGACAGCATGGTTCTTGAAGGACAGCATAGAGACGGCCTTAAGACTTAATTATTTTCCCTAACATGAACATGGAAGAATATAACACAAGTGGTCATTAGAAAGGGGGGGGGGGTCATTATAGCCATGGGAGAAGGTTAAGTCACACGATGCGCTGATTGAGTGAGGGAAGCGAACGAAACTCTGCGTTTGTTAGCCAGTGTGCACACCAGTTTGAAGAAACTTAATTCGGCCGAACATTTGACATACACATGAGCTACCATTCTGTAACCAGTGCTGCAAACCATCCATCCGGGACTTCAGATATAGTAAATAAATAACGAAATGGTCACTGATGTGTCTGATATGGTAGCTGATTCACTTGGCGTTTTGCAACTTACTAACGGGTCTCACCAACTGCAGAGTTTCTTTTTCTTCCAAGGCTGATTTCTACGGGGTTTTACGGGGGGGGATATTTGGCGGACATAACATTTGGGAACGAATGAAATGGGAAAGAGAGAACACACGGTGGGGATTTCCAGTTGAGGTCTAAACATGACCGGGCCTAATGAAGGGTGCGGCCTAGCTAGACCTCGACCTCAGGACTAAGCTTCGGACCAAATTTACTGGTGATTTCAATGCTAGTCTAAGTTGGGGACTTACTATACTATTCGCCAGGAAAGAAGACTTTCCTTATATGGTCATTTTATGACTACTAATCTTTCATGGAAAAAAGTGCGCCTTGCCTCTATACTCTATAACTGCGTCGTCGTGGCAACGCTATTAGACCAACAACAATGGCGTCGCTTTCCGATCAAGTTCGTGTCAACAAGAAAGAGTAAACTTTCCACAGTCAAGCTAGGGGTGTTATTTGGAACGTTTTTCAGTATTTCACGAGTCAAGGAGAATCTATTTCTAGTTGTATTACTAAGAATTACTTGTATGTCAAATTTCAAGCTTTTTGCTCGATGTGCATGATTAGCCCAAATTATGGCCCTAGCAGCTTTAGTATATGAGCACACGTTGGCTGCTTAGCCATGGCGGATATCTGCAAGGTAAACGACGCAGCCGGCATGCACAATGCATACCCCTGTTTTGAAACGCGTTGGACTTCTTTCTTGGCGGAGACTATAGTACAGTACTAGCTAGACCCTGACCTTTGGCCGAAAGTAGTACTGGGTAATCTTGGTGATTTCCATGTTGAGGTCTAGCTAGTACAGTACTCTGATTGGTTAATACCCTTCAAGTGACGTCATATCACCTGTAAACAGTATCAACGCATTTGGCTTCTCCAAGATACGTCGAGATTCGTGTATCAAATTGTTTTCAAGCAAATTTCGGTGATTTTTCTTATTCCGTATTCAGGATAACAGTTTTCGTAAAAAATTAATTGTCATTGAATCGGTTTTTAAAAAATATTTTCTTCCCAAATTATCAGATTTCAGTTTAAAATTACATAAACAGGCCCGCAGCTAGCCATTGACGATTGGGGGTTGGGTTAAGGATACATTTTGGACGTCTAGGCTATATAATGAATGCCAATGAACTGCTGTGTGTCAGCATGGCAGTAGGGGAGAAATTTATTTCAAATGGACTGTCAAGAGCTGTAAAATAGTGAAATCTTTGGTCGGTTTTATCCTAAACGACCTATTACTGCAAAAAACTTGCACATTTTAAAGCAAGAACATGTTCCAGTTTTACAAAATGACAAAAATACGGGAAAAAGCTTTTCTCCAATAATACCTCAAATTGTTGTTCAAAAGAATTTGAGGTATTATTGGAGAAAAGCTTTTAAAAATAATATGAAATCGTCATGTTCCATTTTAATTCTTTAATCCCTTGATTCAGGGATGTTAGGTAAATGTTTCCCTCATTTAGTGTCCTTTGGGTCGCTTTTGTCCTTTAATTTGAGTTCTTATGAACTCTTATTGACAAATTGTACCTTCGAATTTTTTTGGAATTTTTAACAAGTTTGTTGTATAAAAAATGGAATTGTTTCTGCATTAATACAAAAGGATCTTCAAATCGTAGTAGCGATAGGTTAACAGAAAAAGGACTACAGCAAATCAAACAGCCAACTCAATTTTCAACGTAGTTTTTAATTATGCCAGCTATACCCGATTTTCATGAAGTACGGATTTACTTCACGTTCTGTTTTAACTAAAACAATGGCAGAATGGGCTAGCAGACGAACTAGTAAAAGAAATTTGTGACATTTCACGACTTCAGATAGTGAAAACTTGGCAGAAATCGTTAAACTAAGTTTTGTTTTATGCAGTTTTGTTAACGTTTCTGCCATACTTAAAGTTTTTAAATCCTGGCAGTGATGTTGTGTTGGAATATTAATATATCAGTAACTCCCCCCCCCCCCCCTCCGAAATACCATTAGGAGTTACTCCCTATAGAACCGCCTTCTGGGCACTGTCTAACAGAGAAAGGTTACATGAAGTAAATAGCCAACTCAATTTTTAATTTTTTCAACTATGTATGATTTTCGCGAAGTTAATTCTTATCAAGACTTTTAACTTGGCGGAGATACAGTTTAAAGCATATTTTATTTTTAGTTTCTACATTATCTATGATATTTTTAAGCCACGGTGGTGATGGGCTAACAGGCAAACAAAACGGCTCTTTTCCCGCTAGGCACAGCCTAGCTCTGAGTTCGCATACTAGTCTGATAGCAGGGCCAAAAACTTGGAAGTAAGGTCCGCCCAATGTTTTATGGTGTTTTGTGTTTCTTCAAGACATACTTAATGAAATTTTGCAGGATGCCACTTTGTCACCCCTGAGCACATTCAAGATGGCGGCCAAGATGGCTGAAAAAATCATATATTGGCCATATCTGTGGATATAGAACAGACAGGATTAATCATCTTGGTGTTTAATACTATGTTTTCAGGGTCAGGAAATACTAATAACGGATTGACTTGTTGATAAAATATAGCGGCTGGTATCACAGTCACGTTCGATTTTTTGCTCATTTTCAACTTTCAACTACTATTCTAACGTTTCTAATTTAGATGGACGACTCCAATTCGATTCATTCGAAGGAAGACATTCCCAGGGACGTTTTTATGGGGGGGGGGGGGGGGGGGGGAAGGGTGCGGCTACAATCTTTGGCCAGTTGGCAAATCAGTCGGCAAAATTATGTAATTTTTGGCCAGTCGACAAATCAGTCAGAAAAAATTGCATAATTTGTTGGCTACATGGAAAATCATGTCGCTAAATTTCTGGTTTACACCCCTCCAACTTTAATTTTCCTGACGTCTCTGGACATTCCGACCTTTCGGGTGAACCTAATTGGAGTCATCCACCTAAATTATAAACGTTAAAATAGCAGTTGGAAGTTGAAAAATCGAACAGTGACTGTGATACTAGCCCTTAGTAGAAAGGGCGCAGCTCGGTCCCTAACAATGACAAACCCATGTATTTACCCTTGATGCAAATTAGAAACGGCAGAATAGCAGTTGAAAGTTGAAAATGAGCGAAAGTCGAACGATGACTGTGACACCAACCCCTAAAAACACAGAAGTGTTACGCTAAACAGAAGTGTTACGAAAGCTAATAGAAAACAAAAGCATCTGAAACGTTACTTTCAAACTGATCGAAGGATAGTAATGATTAACCAGTATTCATGGAAACGGGACTTGGCAGTGAAGTTTTAGCCGAGCTTGCTGGCAACTCGACAACTTGAATTTGCCAACTGTATTGTACGTCTTCTTGGACGGTTGGGGGGAATGGGGGAGGTTCCCGTCCCCCCATCTCCGGGGTTGCTATGGCCCCGGTACGAATTAGTTATGTTAATATGTTAATACTTCGAAACCCTAAACCAATTCACATTTACGAACTGAAAATTATGTATCCCTATTGGAGAAAGGAAAAATTATCATCTCCTACTGACCTGACGACAACCTTTAACCAGAGGGACACTTAAGTTGATCTGGTGGGAAAATGTACCCCTGAAATCACACTTCATACCAACACTCACGTCGTGCAGTGAAGCATCGCTTTCGAAAGACGTGCTTAAACCTCAACTTATACCATGGTGTGCCTGGGTCTAAATTTTATCCTTAGTCCCAGGCCTAACATGCTCATTAACCCGAGGATTATCGCTAAACCTGATTGGAAATCACCGATTTTTTCAGCTTGGGACTAACTGCTCCGTATTAAGTTAGGCTGCAGTTTAGGGGCTCTACATTTCTTAGCCCTCAACTTAGTTCGCATTGGAAATCGCCGGATATTCGTGATACCAAACTTACGCCCAAGATTAACTGTAGACATCAACTGGAAATCCCCACCGTGAATGTACGACTTTCGCAGTAACGACTACGCTTACCGTGGCATCCATCATTCACACTTCGACATCCGACTTGTGATCTGTGTATATTTTTGTCACTCTTTGACTTTGGATGTGCACCAGATCGATATTAGGTTCACGTTTATTGGTTTTTTACCTGAATTCCACGGAAAATTCCATCATTTTCCATAGTTTTCAACGTTTTCACATCGTTAGTCGACGACATTGTGGTTTATCCTGGTCCTTTAATCCGGTCTGCTTGTTGCGGTCATGTGTTCGTCCTAAACTAGACGTTTTCTGTACAATGTAACGCATTAAATCGATGTATAGATTTACACCGTGGTTGCAGTTTGTGCCATTTTTAATCTCAAAGTTACATCTGCTAGCGTCTATCCTCCCCCCTCCCCCCTCCCCCCCAAACCGGCCCCTTTATGGATCAAACCCCATAATGAGAAGAGCCACGACTAGAAACGAACAAACAAACAATCATACGCGCAATAAAAATAACAACAATCTCGCAAATGTGACCGTTTAAATAATACAAAGTTTACATCTTTCAGACCCGTTTTAAAAACAGAGCCCTAAAAGCAGCAGCGTTGTTGTGGTTTGGGTTCATGTTAAATGGATGTAGAGAGTTCCGAGTTGATTGCACGCTGTAAATATCTGTAAACTACACGCCTTAACAATTAAATTTAAACCAGGACCCTAAAACTGCACGAGGGAGTATGGAGCGCGAGAGGCCACAACTGTAGAGGCAAAAGCAAGT
Source organism: Lithobius niger (assembly GCA_023313725.1). NCBI lineage: Eukaryota > Metazoa > Arthropoda > Chilopoda > Lithobiomorpha > Lithobiidae > Lithobius > Lithobius niger. Next base: position 47,379 of record JAHWFP010212781.1, on the reverse strand, counting down.
CAAATTTGTGGTCAGGACGGAAGCCGGGGGGG
>JAHWFP010212781.1:36627-46666 GCA_023313725.1 Lithobius niger | reverse complement strand
GTTGTGCTTGGAAAAGTGCTAGTTGTGCTTGGAAAAGTGCTAGTTGTACTTGGAAAAACTAGCACTGCACGGAAGAGCACCTTCCGATGTAGAGCTATAACATCATGAATCACTAAGTTTTGTAATGTAGTATTAGCAATCTGCTCTTCCATCATTTTTTAATGTGTTTTGGGTTTTGCTCATGTTAGTGTATGGTTTTTCTATTAAAGGAAAACCACAACTTTGTGTTCTGGTATACCTACTTTCACCACGCTCTGCTACCAGTACTGGAAAATTTCGTAGCACCCTTCTGGCAAATTTCCTTTGGATTTTTGACAGTTCGCACTGGAATTTTCAATTGTAAACCCTTTTTTTTTTATTATTTATAAAACACTGCAGTACTATTACGCCACATAGAACAAGCAGATTCCATACAAAAACCTTTCAAGTCCCACTATCCATTTTTTTTTAAACCGCAGATTCATTTGACAGTCGAATAAAAAATTGTTACGGACAGGAAAATCGTTTATGCGCACCCTGTTTAAAAGAATGTACCTAGAGTCTCATTCCCCACAGGCAAGATATTTTCTGAGAGCTAACATTTGATACAACAACAACAAAAAAAAGTGCATAAAAACAACAACAATGCTTTAATTTTTGGCCTGATGCCATTTAGGCCTTTTTCACCTAATATCAGGCCAACAATCGGTATGATAATATTCCCAATAAAAATCCGAATAAAAATAAACGAACTTTTATCCGGAACCTTTCTTACATGGACCTCTATTGGGAATGATATCATACTCACTGTCGTATTCTTTGTCCTGTTGTTAGGTGAACAATGCCTAAATGGTATCAGGCCACCAAAAATTAAAGCAGTGTTGTTGTTTTACGAACTTGTGGGGTTTACTGTCCGTCTTTTTCTAAAACTATTCATTACTGAAGATGTCGTTACACTTTTCCACGAATTAGTTTTATCGAAATCGCAGCTCACAAGTCTATACCTTATCCCCCTCCCCCAGAATTATTTTAGTGGTACACCCGGTCTGCCTTATAACTGCCCCACACCGATCGCCACATGCGCATGTTTCGCACGGCTCTGCGTAATAATACAAGGCCAACTACGATAGCATCTGCATTCCTCGCCTAGTGAAGAGCAGCAGTAGGCCTATCTCAGTAGGCCTTCGGCGTGGCCAATGAAATAGCATGAATGCAAAAATTGGGTCGGCACACACCGGAATGATTTTCGTATTTTAACATCTTACTTTATAATTTTTTGGTTGCTAAATCTTATAATTTTTCTTCGGCGATCTATGGCGACAAATAATTTTAATTTTTACCACATTAGTCTTTTAGATTTTTGATCTCATGGTAATTATTAGCAAACGATTAAAAATTAGTACATGCACACACATAGTTGGTTATTGTAAGCGCGCAAGGATCATATACGGGCAGGATGCAGTAAATATAGTTCCCAATATTTAACAGAAAATCTCTTAGACGCCACATTTTGAAACGGATTTTCAAAATCGGCACCGGATTGATATATCGTTAAGAAAATAGACCTTTGGAGCCGTACTTGATGTGGTGGATCGAGAAAAATGGCGTTGGGAGGAATGTCCTTTTAAACGAACATGTAAATAGCAGAGTGTACGCAACTGCTCAGCTCTGTTATGTAACGGTTGAGTTGGTGAGGAAAATGCGTAGTGGTTTTGTTGTGTTCCATCCTCTTTTCGCTCGTTTCACATTTTGTAGGCTGAGTATCTGTCAGTTGAGCCCACAGCTGCCCTTCAGCAATCCAATTGTCTCAATGAATTTCGTAGCGGGCGCGGGATGCTCACGGTCCCGTGAAAAGGGTGTGCGCGAGGGTGTATGTCTGTGTGGGGGGTGTGTGTCATCGACGAATTTGCACGGGCCACAGAGTCAATTGGCCCCCGTTTGCTACTATCTTCACCTCCCACCACTCCAAAACCCTCTCCGCCACCATCCTTCCTTCGCCCCAGCCCCTCCCTCCCTCCGATCCTTTTGGCGGGAAGCAAACCTTGAAACGCTTCCGGACGGACCAATTTTTGCATAATGGATCAACCGCGATGGAAGCGAATATCTGCAATTCTAATACAACTGTTGGCAAAGATTCAGCAAAAAACGGGGGAAAAAAAAATCATGAAAAAATCCCAGGAAAAAATGTGTTTCATATCTATCCACGAACGAAGAGGGAGGAAAAAAAATAGTTTTTCAGCAACCCGCAAAATCGTACCAGTTGCTACAGAAAATCTTTTTTGAGAACTCAAAATAGCTCCGTGCGACTTCCAAATGCAAGTTTTTTTTCTTTTACTTCTTTGTTTTTAAACCTAATTCTTCAGTGTTCATTCTTCATTTTCAACGGTTATTTTTTTTTTTTTTGTAGTGCACTGCTTTATTTTTTTTAATTTTTTTTTTGTATGTGTACTCGTGGAATGAACAGCAACGTACACACGCTGCATCCTATCACAAGAGATAACGTATTTCCCATTGCAACGACGCCCTAGCAGGAAAAAGAAATCTAGAAAAAACTTGCCTGAGGGAAACTGCATGCATGGAAACAGTCGGAACGCTCTCAAGATTTGTGTACCAACCCCCCCCCCCCCCATCCCTTCCCCACTTATTTTTTTTTGTGTGTGTGTTTTGTTTTGTTCGTGGTTTGGGAAATGGAATACTAGCCGTCAAACCGTCTTCCAAATGGTTGTAGATTTTACGAAGCTCGTTTAGTGAGGACTGTAAGGAATTGCTTTACTCCGGGCGGAGTTCCATTACTCTACAAAACTGGGTTCACGAGCTGGAGGATTTTTTTTATACCTTTTTTTTTTTTTCCTTCCATCTTCCAGCAATGCTAATGACTTCAAAATTAATGGCGGTCATCGTGGCTGAGCGGTGAGAGACCTCATTCTCGTTGCTGGAGGTTTGCGGATCTGGTCGAACCCCCCCGGAAAGGTGACCTTGGCAGAGTCCTCGCCGGAACTGCCGGCCAGGGTAGCGTGAGAGGCTACCATGCACCTTCAGCGGCTATGGGAACTTATTTTGGCCAATTTTTGACAATCTTTCGGCCCCTACGATGACAGGACGTTTCCCGGTTCAAATCCCCGGGTTTTGTCCCTCCCTTCACCAGATATTTCTTCTCTCAGAAAAAGCTGGTAATGTTAAAAATTGACCCGGTTCAGCCATACAAGCATTGAATTGCTTCGGTTGACTTAAGGCTCAAAGAAAATTAATTTTAAAAAATTAATTGTCTTTTTGGATTTATGAAAAAAATTTATAACTTCACTAAATAGTACTTTGTGAAACTTGCAAAAATTTGTGGACACATTTTTTTTTTGATAAATTTGTCCCCAGAAAATTCGATTTTTTTTTTTTTTCGATTCTCTTATATCAGTGGCACTAACGTTTTAAAAACCTGCCTGCTTATTCATTAAAATACCTATAATAAATAGTAAGTAAGTAAGTAAGTAAGTAAGTTTATTACAATAAACAATTGCAGTATAACAATACAGTATGTGCCCACATCCCACAAGAGCTGATGCCCGCGTGTGGCATGTAGGTACCATACAAGAAATTATAAAACAAAACATTGTATAAAAGAATAAGTCGCTGCAAACTTTAGTTACAACATGTAATTAATAATAGAATTATTTAACTATAAACATAAAACGAATTATAAAATAATGGGAAGGTAATGGATAGACAAGGTAAGACATACTTATTGCGAAAAAAAGTTTAGCTTACAATTCTGAATAACTTTTCTATAGACTCAGTAGTTAAGCCCAGTAGCCATTTATACAAGGATTTTTGGAATGGATAAACATCAACAATTTCTTTTAAGTTGTTTGGTATGCTATTGTATAGCTTGCTGCCAAGGAAATAGCTGCATTTATGTAATCTTTCTTTATTTACTTTAGGCTGGATAACGTAGTTGTTCGATTCACTCCTAGTGTGGTAGTTCGTTAGTAAACGAGTTGTAGCATGAGTATTATTCTTCCGAAAACGAATTATAACTCGATACGCATATAAATGGCGAACTGGCAGAATACCTAGCTTCTGAAAAATAGGTAGCGAATGTTCATTTTGTTTTTTGAAAGTCATTACTCTGACGATCTTTTTTTGAAGCATGATAACCGGAGCAACAGCGTTCATATACGTTCCACCCCAGCATGTAACAGAATACTGTAAGTATGAATGACCCATGGCAAAATAAAACATTTTTAGCGTGTCAAGTGAGACATGCTTTCTGAGATAGTATAATTTACATAACAGAGCCCTGAGCCTACTAATAACTGTACTAATCTGACTCCTCCATTTTAATGTGTTGTCCAAGGTTACGCCAAGGTATCTTACATCATTAACTTTTTGGATTGGAGAACAATCACACGGCAGGCTTAGCTGCATTGAACAATTATGCATTTTTAAATTATTAACAGTTGGTTCATCTTTCTCTTTCAGTGAAAAATGAATGTAGTTACTTTTAGTAACGTTTAAGGTTAAAAGGTTCTCGATGAACCAGTCTCCGATCAAAACGAGGTCTTGTTCAATATTTATTGAGGCTTGTATTTTATTTTTGTTAACCGCAAGAAGTGCAGTGTCATCAGCAAAAGAAATAATACTAGAATGAGTCTTTAATTTGTAAATATCGTTAATGTAAATCAGAAAGAGGAGTGGCCCTAGAACTGATCCTTGAGGCACTCCTGAGGTCACCAAAATATTGTCACTAAAATGATTTCCGATTTTTGTGCATTGTGATCTGTTTGATAAGTAATCCTTGAACCAGTCGAGCGTGAAGCCTCTGATTCCGTAACGGTCTAGTTTCTGTAACAATCTGTTATGGTTAACAGTGTCGAATGCTTTCATTAAGTCTAGAAAAATTCCCACAACAACACTGTTTGAGTCCAGTGCAGCATAAGTTTCCATAAGAAAATTTTGGATAGCATCTTCAGTACAACAATTTTTTCGAAAACCGTATTGGTTGTTATGGAGAAGATTATTTTTTTCCAAGAAACCAGTAAGTCTGTTTTTCATGGCCTTTTCGAGGAGTTTTGATAAAATCGAGAGTAATGCAATGGGCCTATAATTATTTGGTTCAATACGACTACGGCTTTAGCTTAGTATAGCTAAATGCCGAAAACATTTAACAATACGTTTTCCGTATGATGTAATTGCTGATTGAGTTTTAGTAATTGAACGGATTCATTTCAATTTATTTTCTCATCCATTCTCTGCCCCGTTTGTGGATCATAAACCTTAAAATTGCGAATAGTGTTGTTCCATTTTTTTTTTTATTTACCGCTATTTTCTTTACATTGCTCCAAGATTCTTACGGTGCTGCATCTAGGAGTCGAAAAGGTGAAAAAGCGCCTTTAATCTTCAAAGGGTCAAAGGGCCAAAAGGTTTTTAGCGAACGTTAACCGCACCCGATCATCTGCCCGACGCAGCCCTAAGGCCTTTAATCTTACATCATAAGCAACAATAGCCCCAATCATCACAAGCGCGACGCTTCCAAAGCGTTCCTTTTCCTTGCAGTAGCGCAGCAGCTGCAGAAGTTTACTAAATGCCTACGTCACGCAAACGTCACTAGCGCTAGATGACCAATACAAACCCCGTGTCGGATTAATACACACAGAGCTATCAAACAGACCGCCAAAAAAAATGGCCGCTGCCATCTCTGTGCGATTGCCGCAATCGTTCAAGTCGCTGAAAGCGTAATTGTGAAGGATTTATTGACAATGGAAATTAATCAATAGGCTTTTAAAGCTTGTGCGTTTATTGCTGTACGTACCTGCAGCTTTGTGGTTTCAGTTAAATCCACAATAACTATAAAAACACGACCGTATTTGCTGTGGATGATCACATTTTTTGTCGATGGGAAGCAGCCATATTGTTTCTGCAACAGAGCTAGCACATTTTTCGTTGCTGCGTGGCTGCATTTAGCACTGCACGAAATGTAGAAAAGAGACGCGTCCGGTAAATGCAGCATTTCAAACTGCAGCTAAATTTTAGGGAAAAAAACCATTTTGCGAACTGCATTATCACTGCTGGGAAAAGAAACACACGGTCCATATTTGCTGGAACACAGCTCGAGTTATGGCAATTTACAAAAAAAGGGATGAAGCTAAACCTGGGGGTACGCGGGCACCAGACACATAGGCACTCAAATTTTGGCACTGTGGACAAATAGGTACTCGGACAAATAGGCACCCGGACAAATAACACCCGGACAAATAGGCACCCAGACATATAGACACCGGACAAATAGACACAAGTTTAAATTTTATTTTTAAATTGGGATCGATTGCCTTCAAATTGAGGGGGGGGGGGGGGTTGCTATAAAATGTTCGTAGCGTTCAACTCTGGTAAAGATTGTTGGCATCTTTATTACACTAGCATCTCTGATGTTATGTGTTAGCCGCAGCGAGCGCGGTAGCACGAGGCAATTACGGTAGCAGGAACATTAATTCATTACAAAAAATTTCGGGGAAAAATGAAAAAATCCCTCCTTTTCCCCCACCGGTTCACACAAATAAGTGTCCCAGATTAAAAACAAATGATACAGAATTTGAGGACAATCCATCCCAATTAAAAAAAAAAAACTAAAAAAAAACTTGGTGCCTATCTGTCCGGTGTCTATTATGTCCAGGCGCCTACTTGTCCGGGTGCCTAAATGTCCGAGTGACTATTTGACCAGTGCCTAAATTAGGGTGCCTATGTGTCCGGTGCCTGTGTATTCTACATCCAATCATGGGAATCGTAGGCCTATCTCGCCCACCAGTGTTCCACGCAATATGCTTGAAAACATCACTCGTGACCGCATGCTTAAAAACTTAACTGACCATGGGATCTTATCCAAGGACTTATTTGGCTTCCTGCCTGGAAGAAGCACTACTCTTCCGTTAATACAATGCATGGACTATTGGCCACGCTCGTTAAATTCTGGTGTAACTGTTGAGTGATTTTCATCGATTTTGCCCAGGCATTCGATTCGGTGGCACATACCAAATTATCTTCCAAATTTTATCATTACGGGTTCAAATGCGAGGTCTTGGGTTGGGTGAGAAATTTTCTGTCCTTCCGTACACAGTCTGTTAGTCAGTCTGGGTTAATCCCATAGTATAGCGTCATTCCTGTTGTCAGTGAAGTACCTCAAGGCTCAGTCCTGGGACCACTCTTATTTCTGATTTACATCAATGATCACCACTGTACCGATGACGTATCTCTTCCTAAATTTGTTGATGATATCAAACTTTACAAAGTCCTTAACGGACTCTACGAATCAGAGTAATCTTCGAAATGCAATTGAAGATGTGGAAGCTGGTGCGAAAACTGGCAGCTACCAATTTCCATTAATAAACTTAAAGTTCAACATCTGGACAGGAGAAATCAGCATTTCAGTGATTCTATTAAAAATAACCGCTTTGAGAGTGTCTGTACCGTGAAAGATTTAGGAGTTATTCTTTCTCATGACCTTAAAGTCGTCCACTACATAAATGCCATTGTGAACTCTGCCAGAATTCGAGCTATTACTATTAGACGCTGCGGCAAATCACAGGATGTTTTCATTAATGTAAAAGCTTTCGAGGTGTATGTTTTACCTACCTTGGATTACGCCTTGCCAGTTTGGTCCCCGCATTTACTGAAAGATGTCGAACGGCTTAAATCGGGACAGCGGCGGTTTACAAAGTTGATCTTTGGCATATTACAAAAGTCATATAAGGAACGCCTAATGGTCCTGAATCACCTGCCTGCCTGTCTGCCTCGAAAAGTCTTGCCGCATTGTTGAAGAACACCATCGTCAAACTGATATGCGTACTTCGCCTATTTATGTTGCAAATAACTGGATCAAATTGTTACAAAGTGATAAGTTTACTCCGATTGTGCCTAACAAGTTAAATTAATTTAAGCATCAGTCATTACCAGTTGCAAGGGGCTGTCTGGGTATATTACTTTCGTTTGTGAATTCCGCCGTTATATACAAACCGGAGTTGTAAGAGCAAGAAATAACTGATGCTGTAAAACGGATGTTTGGTCGTCAGGAGATTCACTTGCTCCTTTAAGTTGTATCCAGGATTAGTACAGCAGATAGGTGACGAAGGTTAACTGAATTATACCATACGCCGTGGCTGTATGCTGTGACGTGCATGTCACGTGACTGGGCTAGTCCAATCAGACGGCCAAACAGCCGTTGTTCTCGTTCATCATTGGCTAACTTATGGTGACGTCACGGCAAACAGCCATTGCGCGTGGCTTAATCCTATGATGATAAAAGCATGAAACCTGACACACCGTTGAAACGCACTTCAGTATAGCTCATTAGGCATAGGGCCATCTTATATTCTATTAGTAAAGGCGGTAGCCTTACTAAGTTTTATTAGCAAAGGCAGTGATTTGACTTCATCCTCCCATAAAGCCGTAATTTCGATGCTTAATTTCTACGCTGTCTTTCAATATTTTCTATCAAATATAAGTATGTAAACTTTGTTGGACTAGGTGAACATGTGCCCGAACTTTTATTAATTTCCAATTTGTTCCATCGGAGATCTGGACTTGCGGTAGAATCGTGATTTTCATTTTTGGCTTCTTTTTCTTATTGGCACTACATGTTTCTACACTCTCTACTGACTATTTGTCCTATAAAGCTGGTTCTTAGCTCATTTTACAGGCATTGCTCTGTAGAGGTACCCTTTCCATAGGACATTTTTTTAATTGGTCAAGTGGTTCAGGGGTTAGGGAGCTCTAAACGACCAGATTGATTGTTTTACATTGTTTTAAACATTGTTATTATTTAACAATGCCAATCAGCAAACGCTATCTAGAAGACGTAGACTGTAGATTAAAGAGTTTGTTTCCATGTTGGTTCGTGGAAACCGTAATTGATAAAGATATAAAACATTAAACACACTAATGTAAACTGCATGGTATGCCAAAGTAGCACGAATTAGAAACCAAAAACGAGCTCGTTTGATGCTTAAAGTAACGCTTAACCGATCCATAGTCAAAACAGCAAAGGAACACAAATAAACCTTCCTGTAAGGTTTCAAGATACTCAGCATTGCTGTACTATTTAGTCCACGTGAAACCTTACTACTGCATCCAACCATTATACACGTAAATACAATTAAAGTCAGAGCCCACATTTCAAAACTTTTCACGCCCAAACAAAGGAAGAATAAGGTAAGGCTACACACTCAATTACTTTCTTGGCTAAATTTGTCATGTTCTTTAGTCACATCGTCTACTTTCCATTCATCACCCTACTGATGATACATATATCATTTTTCAACATTTTCAAGCACTTTTTCCAGGCATGGAAGTTCATTATTACTTTCCAGGAAATTCCCCGGTTTTCACGAATCCTGAAGTACCTGTAGAGCTGTGCTAAGAACACTAAGACGGTTAGTTTTTAAACATTTCCAGCGATGTCGTTTTGCCAAGTAGAATGCACCAATCATTAGCTTATCTATCATGTGCAAAAGTAAAAATGGTCAAAACATTTGAATACAACATTAAGGTTTCACGTGGACTAAACAGAACAGCAACACTGCAGTATCTGAAGCCTCACAGGAAAGATTTTTTTGTTACTTTGCTGTTTTGACTTAGGATCATTTAAGCCTTACCTTAAGCGTCAAACGAGTTCATTTTTGTTTTCTGGTAGCTTATAACGTATAGCCGTACTTTTGCAAACATTGGTCCACTGGTAAGTGTTTTTTGTCGACCACTTATCTTTGACAGCTTCCTCTGACGGAATGAATCATTCTTGACCTACGCTCCACAATCTTTCAGCCCTTGGAATCTGTGTCAAAGGAAAAATTTGCCAAAAAACCGGAGGCCAAGGATGTTTCTGTCAGCCTTTGAAATTTGTCAAAGAAAAAGTTGGTAAAAAATCGTAGTCCATGGATATTTTTGTCAATCTTTGAAATCTGTCAAAGAAAAAGTCGGCCAAAAACTATAGTGTTTCTGACAGTCTTTGAAATTTGTCACAGAAAAAATGGACAAAATCAGTAGGCCATGGATGTCTCTGTGAGTCTTTGAAATCTGCCAA
>JAHWFP010212781.1:16270-36617 GCA_023313725.1 Lithobius niger | reverse complement strand
GCCAAAGAAAAAGTGGGTGAAAAACAGTAATCCAAGGATGTTTCTGTCAATCGTTGAAATTTGTCAAAGAAAGTGGGTGATAAACCGCTTATCAGGCAGACCATTGTTCCAAAAGTAGGACTATAAGTAGGCCAAATAATTAATGTAGCCTACGATGGCTCTCGTCACCATTCTTGTAAGCCTATGGGTTAGTAATTATTCATGTGTTTGTCTTACAACGAAAGTTTATTGACGATGAATCTGCATCGTGTTAACTTACGTCGATTACGGTGTTTGGTCTATTATTAATTAAGTGCTTAAGTTTCTGTGCATCCCCTGCTGTTTATAAAATTACCACAACTGAAACATAAGCTAGGGTATAAAGTGAAGCGATGCGGTCTAGACTAAGTGCGTAGCCTAATAAATTTCCAAACAGCAGGATGTGAAAGAGGAGTCTGTTTGAGGATGCGGTTGCCATAGAAACAACTTGGGATACAATATTAAAACACTGGGTGTACAAAAAATGGCTGAACTGGAAGAGTAAACTAGAATGTGAGCACTACGCCCAATGGATGCTTTGAGAGAAATTATGGAGGTGATAGGACAAGGTTGTACCGAAGAGCACCAGGTTGGGGAGGGGGAGGAGGGAGTGGGGAGGGGCGTTGGGTGACTTTCATTGTATCAGCTCATCATCTACATTTTCCAACCTATATTTTCGGATGTGCACGACAAAGCCAACTAAGATCTGGGGAAGGACTGTACGCTCCGTCAGCGAGATCCAGGGCTATTTTCAGCTTCTAGGGAGCACTTTTCCAACATATCAAATAAATTATTTAAAAAAAAAAAAGAACTGCTAACAAACTAAACGGCCAACTAAGAACTACTTTCGAGAAGTTAATTGATATCAAGACTTCAAACGATGAAAACTTGGCGCGAATCCTTAATAATTTGTTTCGACAGATTTAGTTGTCGGGCTAAATTCAGTTATAGCTTGAAAACCATTAAGGGACAAATTTAGTTAAACCTTGAAAACCATTACAGGACAAATTCAGTTCAAGCTAGCAAATAACAAACCATTAAGGATAAATTCAACTAAAGCTTAAAAACTATTAAAGGACAAACTCAGTTAAAACTAGAAGATCATTAAAGGACAAATTCAGTTGAAGCTTGAGAACCATTAAAGGACAAATTCAGTTAGAGCTTGAAAACCATTAAGGACAAATTCATATAAAACTTGGAGATGATTACAGGACAAATTAAGTAAAAAATTGAATACCACTGAAGATTTTCAGTTACAGCTTGAAACCCATTGAAGACAAATACGCTTAAAGATTGAAAACCATTGAAGGTCAAATTCATATAAAACTTGGAGATGATTACAGGACAAATTAAGTTAAAAATTGAATACCACTGAACATTTTCAGTTAAAGCTTGAAACCCATTGAAGACAAATACGCTTAAAGATTGAAAACCATTGAAGGTCAAATTCATATAAAACTTGGAGATGATTACAGGACAAATTAAGTTAAAAATTAAATACCACTGAACATTTTCAGTTAAAGCTTGAAACCCATTGAAGACAAATACGCTTAAAGATTGAAAACCATTGAAGGTCAAATTCAGTTAACACTTGAAGACCACTGAATAACAAATTCAGTGAAAGATTGAAGGCCTTTGAAGGACAAATTCAGTTAGAGCTTGAAGACCATTAAAGGCCGCATTTAGTTAAAACTTGAAGACCACTGAGTACGAATTCAGTTAAAGCTTGAATACCATGGAAGGACTGAATTGACAAATGGGACCACTGAAGAACACATTCAACCAAAAAGTCAGCCGTACGAATCTTTAAGGCATTTTAAAGTTGTGCTTTTAAATTAACACGACAATGTTAAATAAACACAGATGCGAACCTATTTACGTTGCCTTTTGGGCTTATATGTCGGACTACCTGAGCGGGGAATCGAACCCACGACCTTTGAGACCAAAAAGCCAAGGTCCTTCCGCTGACCCGTACTGATACGTATGGCTCATCAGTGGTAGGACCTTGGCCTTTGGTCTCAAAGTTCGTGGGTTCGATTCCCTGCTCAGGCAGTCTGACATTTAAGTCCAAAAGGCAACGTAAATAGGTTTGCATCTGCATTTATTTAACTCTTGTTTAGCCGTTGGCTTTCAGTCTTTAAACACGACAATGGTTACAAAGCGCTGTTTCTGTAATCAGTGTTGCACCTCGAATAGTATATTCCATCACCCCTTACCCGCTCACCTCCCCATCTTGAAAAATTAATCTCCGAATCTTTACTTTCGATGACTTTTATAATCGAAACATTCTAAACGCGCGCGCATTCTTTAAACTTTTCCTCATTCCACGAAATCATCTCGACGCGCACATTTACATATGAACATTTTATATATATATTTTTTTTTTTCGTCCTCGTGACACACGAGTGCCGCAGCACGCAGGTAAAAATTTCATCAGCGTCAACCAGCCGTGTTAGATTTAGATGCTTTTACATAATTCACGAGGTGAGTGTGGAAGCAGTAAGGGGAAAGGTGGGGGGGGGGGACACCAAATGATTCACAAGCGCGTATGTCGTTGTCGAGGAACACCACCCCCAACCCAACGACTCCCCCCTCCAAAACCTGGATCCTTTATCAAGCCCTTCGCCATCTTCTGCGCGTCTTGTAAGTCACGTACCTAAAGGTGTTTGGGGACGATTAGGCCGTCAAAGAGATTAAACATTCATGAATTTTGCCTTCGGGGTTAGACGACGGACCCCCAACGAGGTAACCTCAACGGGACACCACCGACCTACCTGTGGATAAACCAATGGGAGGCAGGGAGGAGGACTCTTTGTCTCCTTTACTAAATCCCTCCCCCTGCTCCCCCCCCCCTGAGTCTTTAACATTTACACAGTCAGAGTGGGCTCATTTATTTTTCTCTAAAGCATACGTATAAAATTAATTCGTTAAGTCGTCGTCGAGGTGAAGATGTTGAATTTTTGTTGAAAATATTATTCATTAGCCTGACGGCACGTTTGAAGTTGCGTTCGCGATACGAGGGCGCGGCTTCCTTTGCCCCACGAAGCAAAGAGACAGAAGTTGACTTTGGTGTTGAAAGTTTAAATATTCCCAAATAAAAGTTTACTCATGCCGAATAAATGAGTCCATGACAAGTCAGGTCCCCAGTCAATTCGGTTCCAAGACAATTTATTCGCTCCCCAAATTACAGATAGTGCGACAATTCGGTACCGTATACAAAAATAACCTACCAAAAATTTGTGTAACTACTCAGGGAGTGAACTCAAGACAAAGCTCAAGCCCAATTCACTTCCTACTGCATATTTAGGGGACTTTGCACAGAGCATCACATATTAGGCACTGGTTTCAGGTTGCAGCCTGAGAGCATCAGAGGTCCGCCCTCGCAAGTTGTACCTCCAAACATCAACTGAGGATCCTCTGTTCCTGCGGGGCTTTTAAACCCGCTGTAGCAAAGGATTCCCGCCAAGAATTTACGGCACGTGACCTGCTGACTGCAGCAGTCCAGTTCCAACTGGTTGAACAGTTGGACCCACTCGTTGCCTTGCTGATGGCGCTCGGCCAATTCCCGTGTTAGGCGGTAATTGGACGGGTGCGCTGCAGCTCACGTAATGGCGAGGAACACCGCGAAGTGTTTGCTGCGTTAACGAATTCGGTCCCGTAAAAAAAAAAAATGAAAATTAAAAAAATGAATTCGTCAGAGTGATTAAAGGAGTTTATGTAAACAAATGCAAATTAGTTGAGCTCCATGTTTTTAGTTTATTATCATTTTTATACCCGCTTCGAATTGAAAATATACATTCTTAGCACGTCAGCTCTACGCAAAAAACACAAAAACCACAATACTTATTCACCAGTTTTATGGCACACAAAGCACAAACCTTTGCATTGGCCTTTGGAGATGTGTGGAGAGGAAAAGTAGTTGCCGAGGTAACGTTGTTATTGAACGGACTGCTCACATAATGATTGGAGTGCCTCATAATCATAAGCCAAATCCTGCCATCGTGGATGTCCCCCATGTACGAGATGAAATAAAGCCGGAAGCAATCCTTTTGCACGACAAGCCATCCATTATGGGAGGGGAGAAAAAACCGGAAGTATCTGATTCCAGATGGAGGGAAAGTCTTTATCTGGTCTGTCTGTGTATACCCACTCCTTGCATCATTTTTGCATTATCAGCCGACTTTTTCACTGCCCTGTGTATACTCACGCCTTGTGTCCTTTTTGCGCTATCAGACAGACTTTTTAGCTATTTTAACTGGTCTGTGTCACTGTATACCCACTCTTTGTATAACTCCTTTTTGCATCGTCAGATGATTTTTTTTAACTATTTTAATTCGTCTGTGTATGTATACCCACTCCTTGCATCATTTTTGCATTATCAGACGACTTTTTCACTGCCCTGTGTATACTCACTCCTTGTGTCCTTTTTGCGCTATCAGACAGACTTTTTAGCTATTTTAACTGGTCTGTGTCACTGTATACCCACTCTTTGTATAACTCCTTTTTGCATCATCAGATGATTTTTTTTAACTATTTTAATTCGTCTGTGTATGTATACCCACTCCTTGTATCCTTTTTGATTCATGTTGTTCGTCGGGGTCCCTGGCGGACCTGTGTCGATCACAACATTCGCGATCCACGTTGGGACTCCGTTATTTTTTCCTTCTGCTTGGGGGGCATTGCTACAAATACAGTCTGTTGATGCGAAAAGGTGTTACTGCATAACCATACCAAATTTGCTCCCCTTCCCGTCTACTAGTTATTGTTTTGTTTTTTTATGTAATACAACTTTTTTTTTTTAACTAAACCATGCGCAATGGCTGTTTGCCGTGACGTCACCATGAGTTAGCCAATGACGAACGAGAAACGTGGATCTCTTTGGGATAATCAACCAACGAACCTTGTCGAACGTAAGTTGTTCTTCTGAATTTAGATCGACTATCAACCATGCAGCCATGATTTACAACGATCGAAAATGGAAGGCCAGTTGAGTGCACATAATATAAACAATTTGCGACGTTTCGAATCAACTCCCGATTAGTTATCAAGCAACAAGAGATTCGGCTAAGAAGCCAAGGTTAAGTTAAACACATTAAAAATCCATAAAAATGTAAAAAACTGAATGCACAATAATAAAAATAATAAATAAAATGGATCTATGGCAGCTTAGAGGTAGTAGGGCACCTGACCTCCTGCTTGCGAGTGCTGCTGAAAAATACTAACCGGCAAGAGGTTAGGTTAGGTTAGTTTCTAAGCTGCATTAGGTACATTTTCATTCACTGATTTAATTCTTGTGCTTTGAGTTTTTACGTTTTTACGGATTTTAAAGTGTTTGACTTCCCTTTGACTTCTTAGTAGTATTTTTTTATTGCTTGAAAAAACAAAGTGGGGGTTGCTTCAAACCGTCGCACATTGTGTACTGTGCATTATTAGCCTTATTAGCTTATTAGCATTATTAGCTTTCTATTTCCGACCATTACCTCTAAGTGCTTATACTATTTCATGCTTTATAATATCTTTAAAGATTGTGTACAACAGAACGGAACGGAACAAAACAGAAGGTGTCAGTCTGTAAACTTACAGCTTTTTGAAGGTCCAAGCAGCACATGTTAAGTGGAAGAGGTCTACCATTATGACAGTTATTTTTTGCCGCATGAGGGAGGAAACCGGAGAATCCAGAAGAAACCCTGGTGCAACGGGCGGGAAACAACTGGGGAAAAACCCGTACATTTACACTTCCCCTCGCCAGGATCGGACCCGGGACTGTAAGAAGCCAGAGATGTACAGCTGGGACCAAGATGCCTATGAAATCTGACGCCCCAGTGCTCGCAACTATAGTTTGTTCCACATTATGCTTTCAGAAAACTGACCGTATGACGCCACGTTTCCTGCCGCTACGAGTGCAAAAAATATCTAAATATCGTACTCGTAGACTGTAACAGTAACTGTGTAGACTCTACAAGTGTGATATTTACAAGTTTTTCATTCGTAGTGCAAGGAAACGTGGCATCATACAGTCAGTTTTCTGAAAACATAATGTGGAACAAACTATACCCGTGCACCGAGGGACACCCAGGACACCATGCACACAGGGTGTCTACAAATTATTCACCCATAAAGAAATTGAATTTAAAAAAAAAACTAAAACAGATATTGAAAAACTGTAAAGTGCCAACTGTTTATTAACTCTAAAAGTTTTTTGCTTTTTTTTTACAAAATTTCTGGTGATGGCCTCCACATGCGCCCATTTTGTTTCAAGGAGAATATCCAGTCGAAAATCGATTTCTCCCCAAAAACCTTTAAGCATATCTACGATACCGTGTTTATTTACCCTGGATTTTCTTGTGGGGTCTTTATAAAGGACAAAGTCTACGCAAGAAAGGCTAACTTGTGTCCAGGAATTAGGGGACAAGAACACCCAGGCGACAAAAACGATAGCAGCAGACATGCTAAAGTGTGCGCGGCCTATCTTGAGTTTCGCCGCAAACGAACACAGATAATCGATTGTATGTTTTTTGGCAGCAAAGTGCCTTGTTGATATCCAAGATGGTTACAAAAACAATGGCGGCCGTCGGTTAAAGCCGCCGCCTCCAGGAAGACGTAGTCGCTCGTAAAATACTTCCACGACTCAAGATACACCGCGCACACAATAAAAAAGTTTCGGGAGAAATCGATTTTCGACCGGATATTCTCCGAGCAACCAAAGGGGAGCATGTAGAGGTTTATTATGAGGCCATAGTCGTAAGACATTATATAAATAAAGATTTTTGAGTTAATAAACAATAGGGTTCCCACCAAAATATCAAAATAATTTCCCTGAGCTTTCCAGGTTTTCCAGAGTAGTTGAGGTCAATTTCCAGGCTATTTGCTGTAATATTAAGAACGAATTTTTTTTCCACACATTTTTCCAGTTTTACTTGTTTTTAAGGCTCACTCAGTGCAAAAGAGCAGGCCAATTTAATGAACTTTTAGGTCACAACACTAAAGTACAAGGATGCTCTCGAGTCACATGCGAGCTTAAGCTCCTCTGGCATGAGCGTTTTATTTTTGTGCTTCATTTTGTAATTTGTATTGTATATGAATAAATTTACTTACTTAATTAAGCAGATTTACGCATACATTTTATTTTACCGCAAAGTCTTAACAAAATGTATTTAATGTACTTAGGACTAGGCCTGAAAGTCCGGTTCGGTTTTTTAATTGAGTTTTCCAGTTTTTTTTTGAAAATCTGAGGAGTCCCTTAGTTTTTCCTGAGTTTCAAATGTAGTTTAAATACCTTGAGTTTTCCAGGGTTTCTAGGTTATCCATATTGGTGGGAACCCTGAGCAAGTTGGCACTTCACAATTTTTCAATATCTGTTTTCGTTTTTTTTTAATATTTAATTTCTTTATGGGGTGAATAATTTACTGGCATCCTGTGCTTTCCAACTGTTAAATTCGCAACACAGACAGAACCTAGTCTTACTCATTACGGAATAAATTATTCCTTCTTTTACAAAGTCTTGCCTGCTACTCTTTAAGGAATAAATTATTCCGTCTCTTCCAAAGTGTGCAAACAGTAAGTTGAGGTAGAGGCAGATAAGGAACAAATTTGCTTCGAGTGAGTGAGTTTGGCGCAAAGAGAATGCCTATTCCCACTGATTCATTAATCATTCATCCCGGAGAAAAGTATTCCCAAAGAAGGATTACAGTTAATTTGCGCAGTTTTGTGCAACTTTATTTTGTGGACAGTCGACCTGCTTAAATTGTTATACTTTAAGAACCACAGTGTCAGTTAAAGGACACAAAGGTGACGTATTCTTATTCTGCAATGTTTGATTTTTCCGAAATTGCTTCGCAACTAAAACCTTCCAGCATGTTAGCTTATAGAACGACCATATCGGATCCCTTGAATAAAATTAGATCTGGTATGTTAAACCAGGAGGCTAGAATTAGAACAGGAATATTAAGAGCAGGAGAACAGTTTTACAGCTTTACAGTTTTACAGTTTTATGTTAAAACCACAAGAATAGAATTAGACTGGGTATGTTAAAACCACGAGAATGGAATTAGGCAGGATTTGTTAAACCAGGAGAATAGAATTAAAACGGGAATGTTAAGAGCAAGAGAACAGTTTTAGAGCGGTGTGTTAAAACCACAATAATAGAATTAGACTGGGTATGTTAAAACCACAAGAATAGAATTAGACTGGGTATGTTAAAACCACGAGAATGAAATTAGGGAGGATATGTTAAACCAGGAGAATAGAATTAGAATGGGAATGTTAAGAGCAGGAGAACAGTTTTAGAGTGGTATGTTAAAAACCACAAGAATAGAATTAGACTGGGTATGTTAACACAACGAGAATAGAATTGGGCTGGGTATGCTAAACCAGGAGAATAGAATTAGACCAGATGTGTAAAGCCAGGATAATGTAATTAGAATGGTGTGTTAATAGTAGGAGAAAAGAATCAGACTGGATGAGGTAAAACCAAGAGAGAATTATTAGACCTGGTATGTTAAAACCAGGAGAATATATTAGATTGGTTATGTTAAAACCAGAATAGAATTAGACCGATTATGTTAAAACCGAGGGAACAGAATTAAACTGGAAGTGGTAGTAACCGGCTGTTACATGAACGGTAAGATGTAACACCAAGCCAACCATCACATTACGGTGCACCTTGTCATTACATGAGCTGCAGTGTACCCGTCCAGCTGCTGCCTAACACGGGAATTGGCCGAGCGCCAGCAGCAAGGCAGCGAGCGGATCCAATCTCAATTAGTTGGAACTGGGTCACTGCAGCCGGCTGGTCATGTTATGTAAATCCTTAGCAAAAACTCGGCCTCTCAGTGGGTGCAAAAAGCGAGCTGGAGCAAGGTATTCTCAGTTGGCATTGGAGGAACAATTCAAAAGGTTGGACCTCTGAGACTCTGCTAGGGCTGAACCAAGCTACAATTTGGGTCAGTGCCCAGTATGTAATACTATGTGTATAGAACCCCTAGCTATGTTTAACGAGTGAATTGTGCTCGAGTTACAAATCAAACGCGTGATCAAGCATGTGAGCATGCTAATGCTGGCCGCTACTCTGATCCAACTATGCTGTTTCACAGCATCACACTTGTACGAAGGCAAGATTCGATGCCTTACGGTTCAAGGACACTGTAATTAAGATATGTGGTCATTTATTTTGAGCTTTCAACCTTTCAGCAGACCACGCTTTCTTTTCTTGTGGCGCCGATGGCATCCGTTGATGCCGCCATTTTCTATCCCAGCATGCAAGAACTAAGCGTGCGAGCGTCGCTTGGCGCTCAACGATCTAGGCCCAGTAAATATTCGCGTGACGCTTGGAAATAGCAAAACGCGCGCATTGGCCCACCTGCTCAACAATTGTAAATGCTCGCGCTTAAGCGTTGAGCATGGGAAAAACTATAGTTTCACGCGCCGAGCGTCACGCGTAAACGTCGAAAACGATATCATAAAGGGGGCCTCACGAGCGGGCCAAGCAGACTGTCCGCGCGCACGGATTTGCTCATGAACTGGCGCACGCGTCACGCGTCGAGCGTTTATATTGTAAATGCGACCTTAGTACGAATTAGCGGTAGGACTTCAGCCTTTGTTTTTCAAAGTGTGAGGGCTCAATAATTCCCGCTCAGGCAATCTCACATTGCTCGAAAGCCAACGGAAATCTGTGTTTATTTATCGCTTATCGATCCGATTTGGCTTTCTGTCCTGTTTAAACTTACTTAACTTTCGTTTTTGTATAAGACTTCCGGGTCAATACTTATTTCTTTTGCTGCATCGCTTAATGCCAGAACCCGTCATCCCACTAAGCTGCAAAAGGGTTGATCGGGAAACACATTTACCGATCGGTTTAAAACGTTCTGTGTGTCCGGGATCCCGGAAGTCGGGAAATGAGGAAATGGCGAGGGTAGGAGGAGTGTAATATTGAACCCATTGCTTGGGTGTGCGTCTGACACCCCCTTCACTTACGATTATTGCTCTCCCCACTTGTTATTCATTAGGGACAGCGCAAATCCAATAAATGGACCGCTTATGAATTCAATTACGTACGTGACTCTTTCACCGACTCTGGCAGAATAATGCCAGATGTTGATGCCGAGTTCGCTGCAACCAAAACCTGGCCGAACCCCCATTCACATGTTAATGGAGTTCCTTCTACTGCTAATCGAAGATTGGAAAGTAGGGGATGGAAAAGAACGAAACGGCTCGGGATAGAGGGGATGGGATTTAGGAGACGCCAAGGTGAAGTGCAACCTGCGTCAGCTGCATGTTGCACATCTGGCGTCGTCTTAATACCTGATGATCCCGAGCTTACGAAAGTCAAAGTGATGTTGTGAACTTAATGCAATACCTCAATACCTTGAAATTATGTCATCCCAGCGAAGTTGCTCTGATGACGTCATTTGCGAAGTCTACCAAGCCCAAGGTCTACATGACGTCATATTAGTAACGACCCATTGTCACTTCAGAATTAATATTCAGTCGTAGTTGAGACGATGCTATGTGATCAATAATATTGTAACAATATATAGCATACAAATTGTCTGTAATTAATGTATGACATCAATTGTAATGGCTCGAGCTAGCCTGGTCTTCTGCCGGATGCTTCCAACAATTAGGTGTGAATCGAAATAGAATTCTTCCGCCATGATATTCCCATCGACCCGCATCCAAAGGTAATTTCGGCTTTAGTAATTAGAAATATTTCCCATTTTGTCCCAATTCCTCCAACCTTAATTCAACCAGCACCAAGAACGTTGCCAGTGTGTCAGAGTGCCAGTGTGCCTGCCAAATTAGCCATTCCAACCAAATAATAGCCCGAAATTCATCATAATTCCATACGACCCCGAGAATTAGTCAGATGAGCCTGAGCTAATTATCGCTCCAATTTATAATTAAACATCACTAGAACTGAACCACGACTATTTGCCTATCTCCACCTGCTTGGTTTTAATTTGAAATTCATCAAACCTGCAGCTTGATCCCCCATTTATTTAGCTTAGCTAGACCCTTTAAGTGTGGTGTTGGTGCAGAGGAGCCGCCGCACGTACCAATAATCGCCACGGTGATAACGTTGCCAAAAAAATGCGCAAATATTCGTCAATATTGAAATAAGCCAAACTATCAGGAGAGGGGACATGACTACCCCTCTTCACCTAGAGCTAGGCTACGGCAAAAATATAGAAAATGTCAACTAATAGGGGGGGGGGGCTGTAGAGAGGGAAAGGGGGAAGGTCAGGACTCGTTTAACAACTACTAGTCTTTGCATTCTCGCAGCTAGAAGCTAGAAATCATCTGAAATTCCAACATGGCGGCTTTTTAGCTCTGCCGGCTCGCAACGAAACGAGTCAATAATTGAGTTCAGAAGCTATTGGGAAATAGTTCCGTTAGGACGAATTCTTTGCCTTAGTGTCACGAATTATAAGACTGCAAGCATTTGCTCAAACGATGTCGGATTTAGCTAATCCAGGAAGCGTTGTTACCATAGCAACGACATCTTAGCCATCGCGATTAAATTTTAGCTGCGACTCGTTGCATAAATACGCCCTTACTCCAATTTGCTACGTTGCTATTTTCCGTAGTTCTGTCTAGAGAAACATGCGTAGTTTCTGCAGCTGACAACTGGAAGTAATTTTAATCGTGTTCGTCTTACAAGCGTTTCGAATCGTGACTCCGAAATGTAGTTGCTTATAAACTGTTGCTTGCTTTTGCATTTATTGGCTTATTAAAATATTAAGGTTAGGATGGACCAACACACATCAATAAAATTTTGGATAAAATGGGTAAATTCGGTGACACGCAGGAGCATTGCGTAAAACAGGTAGAAACAGTACCTTGAACTTCGAAGTTTTGGCTTCGTTTTTCAAAAGATAAAATTGGGCAAAAGACGGTAGCAAATATGTGTGATGTCTCTTGCCATGTGATCGTTGATGTTGTCGTTGAATCTTGGGGGGCGGACACACTAGCATGTGTCTTAATGTATTGCGTCTGAAAGCAGATGCTCCGGAGGGTACAACGGATAATAATAGTAGGATACCTTGTGTTTTGAAAAATAAAAAATAAATCAGTGCAGTTTTGACTTCAGTTTTCAACGGACATATTTGGACAAAAACTAGCAACAATTCTATCCTTTCATAAATGAAGCAAAACCTGCACTGCTTTGAAAATATAAGGTACTGTTGTTGACCGTTGTATGCGTTGTGCTACTGAGTGTATGCCTTTAGGCACAATACATTAAGACACACGCTAGTGCGTAGCCCAACAAGGTTCAATGACAACATTAACGATCAACATTGGGTGCACGGGCAGCTGCGAGCAGTGGGGCGTCAGATTCGATAGGTTTCTCGGTTCCAGCTGTAATTTCTGGCTTCCTACATACTCGGGTTCGACCCTGGTGAAGGAACGGGTTTTTATATCCAGTTTTTTACCCGCCCGTTGCACGAGGGTTTCCTCCGGGTACTCCAGTTTCCTCCCTCATGCGGCAAAAAACAACTGTCCTGATTCTATTCTATCAAGATATAATATGTATATATGACCATGGCCAACGACTAGATACTTGTGTCTTTTACAGCAAAGATTGGGGTACGAGCACAGAAAATAGTTAATAAAAAGACAGGCCAAAAGGTGCAGAAGCAAGCACCAAAAAGCGACGTTTCGGAATAGTTTCATTCCGTTGTCAAGCAGAAATTTCCTTACCAAAGGCTAAAAGTCAAAATATATGCACGTTAATGGTTTCCCATTCAAGATGGGATGCAAAACCATTCAAGTGCATATATGTTGACTTTTAGCCTTTGATAAGGAAATTTCTGCTTGACAACGGAATGAACTTATTCCGACACATCGCTTTTTAGTGTTAGGGCGCGTTTATGCAACGACTCGCCTTTGCAATCTCGAAGCTAGAAATGATCTGAAATTCCAACATGGCAGCGGTTTTAGCTCTGCCAGCTCACAACGAAACGAGTCTATAATTAAGTTTAGAAGCGATTGGGAAAATTGTTTCGTCAGGAGGAATTCGTTATCTTACTGTCACGAATTATACGACTGCAAACATTTGTTCAAACGATGTCGAATTTAGCTAATCCAGGTAGTGTACCATGGCAACGACACCTTTTCCATCGCGATTATATTTCAGCTGCGAGAATACAAAGGTGAGTCGTTGCGTAAATGCCCCCTTATGCTTGTGCACCTTATGGCTTTTTATTTTTTTTTTAATTTTACAGCGAAGGCTTGTCTTTTGTTCTTCCAGGCCACCAGAGAAAAAACAACAACGTGACAATAAAGGCTGAAACTTCGTTTGCTGGGAGACTGGTCGTCTGACAATATGCAAGACACGATCAGTGACTACAACTTAACGTTTTCTTGTTGAAAAAAAAATGGTGAATAACGCTGGTATATGCCTAATTACTAGCAACTAGCTAATTTCACGAATATAAATTCTTCTTTGCGAAGCGGAAATTTGAAATTTAGCAATTAGTTGTAGTTTAACGGTGAGACATAACTTTAGCTGGTTTGGGAGTTAGTGGAAGCATAGATTCAGAATTACCAATCAATCTTGATACTATTTTAAAGGTCGTTAATGCATTTTGTTTTCACCATTTACTTGAACATGGAAAAAGAAATAACAGTTAAAGGTACATTCCTTCCCAAAGCCATTTTTCTCGATCCTCCACTTCAAGGACGGCCTGCAAAGTTCTATTTACTTACCGTAGTCAGTCCTTTCTGAAAATCCGTTTTAAAATGTGGCGTCTACGAGATTTTCTGTTGAATATTGGTAATTAATTTATTACCATCCTGCGATTATATGATCCTTTGCGCACTTACAATAACCATGATGTTTTATCTGTATGTGTGCATGTACTAATTTTTAATCGTTTGCTAATAATTACCATGAGATCAAAAATCTAAAAGACTAATGCGGTAAAACTTAAAATTATTTAAGTCAGTAGATCTCGCGAAAAGGTGCGCTGGTAACGTGCGCGGAGGCCGATCTGCACGTGGCTGTTATAAGGCAGGCAGAGTGTGCCTTTAATACCTCCCAATCCATTTTAATAGCATCGGATGATATTTGTCAAATATGTAATTTCGATACTTGAAAGAAAGAAGTGAAACTTGTTATAGGAGTTTGTTTGGTATTATTTCTTTTAGTTGACGTAATGTCACTGTCATCCTTGTTATAAGTTTACGGTACGATTTTTCCAACGTCTCAACGTGGTTGGAATTTTGAATCCTCAACAGTTTCATGTAAAGGTGGACTTTCTCAACACCCCTCTTCACACCTCCTCTATCTGTCATGCTACAAAGAAACGTCAGTACATTTTCACGTCAAGATGTCGCACACGCTGGACATTGTCAAGACCAACGATTTCCTTTGGCAGAGAAATGGCCGAAACTAGATGGAACCCCTTAAAAACAAAAATGTACACTTCGACGTACTATAAAGAGCAATTTTCAGCGCGTAATAAAGAACAATAAGCAAAAGCAGTCATGTTGGCTTACTTCTTATCTCTTCTAGCACATATTCTTGTTGGTTATCTGTCGCTAACTTTTACCTGTATGTTTTTGAGGGAAGCTAACTACCGACGTTTGAAGAAGAGTCTCAAGACAGACAGGCGACCTTCATTCTTTGAATCAAGCACAGCTCTTTGAATCAAATCGATAAACAGAGTCCAGGAACTTTTGCAAAAAGTTAAGACTTTCCCTTTCTGAAAGGCAGACAACAGACATTTTCTGAAGCCGAGGAATAAAAAGTGGAAACTTTTAAAACTTGGTTCGTAGTTTTCGAAACACATGAATGGAGAAGACAGGAAATAGTATAAAGGAACTTGATAATTCTATTTTGTATCTTATCGATGGTGATATGTTAAAGTAAATAATGGCTTACGTTGTAATCTTAGACTTTGCCAATGTCTTTCTGTAAAGTGGTCACTATAGTTGCTGAAGTATTAACTATGGTCGGTGACTGGGAAAGAGAACCTAGTAAAGTTCCTGCCATTTATGCGCACGAGGAAAGTAAGAACATCTAAAAGTCTTCTTCAGCGGCTATGCGATCTATTTGGAAATTATCTTACAGTAAGGTTCAAAATTAAGTCTGTCCACCTACAGGTAACCGAACTTAATTTTGAACCATACCAGTAGTTTCGAAAAAAAAAGGAGTCTAGTAAGTTTCAAAATTAAGTTGGTTCACGTATAGGTAAAGGTACCCTTCCTATACGTAAACCAACTTAATTTGAATCTTACCAGAAATTTCGAGAAAAAGAAATCTAGTAAGGTTAAAAATAAGTTGGTTCACCTACAGGTAAAACAATTTAATTTTGAACCTTACCAGTAGTTTCGAGAAAAAGAAATCTAGTAAGGTTCCAAATTAAGTTGGTTCACCTGTAGATAAACCAACTTAATTTTGAACTTAATTTTGAACAGTTTCGAGAAAAAGAAGTCTAGCAAGGTTAAAAAATAAGTTGGTTGACCTACCTAGTTGGGTGAATCAACTGAATTTTGACCTTATTAGAACTTTCGCGAGAAAGAAGTCTAGTAAGGCATCGAGGATTCGCATCGGTGAACTTTAGGTTAGCGCCGAGGACCACGATAATACTCGTCGTGAGATTTTGTTTGTTACTGTTTGTTACTACCAATCTATATTAGCCTTCACACTGCCGACCGCTCGCCGTTTTTCGTTGCTACCATGCAAAGAACGAACACGCTTGACCTTTTACATTGCTACCGTGAAAAGAATGAACATGCAAGTCTTATAGCATTCAATTTTTACTTGGTTTGGAATGGTAGTCATAATCACTGCGCTAAATATGTTTAGAGATTGTACAAGGAAAGCATGTGGAAAATTTGAAATGAATCAATAGGAACGTAAGTTATCCTGAAGCCTGATTCACAAACAACAGCAGGGGATGAGAAGCTCCTTTCTCAGCTTCTCACAGCGCATAACAAAAAATTAAATCCCATTCAGGATTTGAGTTTTGCATTGGCGGGGGTTAAAAATGTGTGCAATGGAATCCAGTAACAGTGTACTTTTAAGCAATTATTGATAAATTAGCTGAAGCACGGGTGGTGTTGGATGCACGGTTTGCAATATTGATACGGTATCGTAGCCCATGGGTATGTCCAGGTTTGGCCGAAGTCTCTTAAAAGGTTTGTGCACACACTGGCTAATAAAAACCGAGTTTCGCTCGCTTCATTCACTCAATCAGCGCGTCCTGTGACTCAAATCACCCACCCCACCGCTAATACTCTTCCTCTTCCCTCTCTATGATCACTTCTATTAACATTCTCAAACAGATATCAATGCACAAAAATCTGCAACACTTCAGTAACATTCCAGCTACTCATTCGAGTGCCTCAAGTATCTGTCTTAGGGCCACTTTTGTTTCTGAAAACGATATTCGCATGTTCGCGGAAATACCAGCCATCATGTGTTCAAATCCCCTCCGCCTCCCACAGCTAACGATCTCCCCCTTTTCTAATGATCACTTCTATTATATTCGTCCATGTTTATCATGTTGAGGCTGAAGGCGGTTTCGAAGCCGCCTCTTCGAGAAGCAGGCTGTCCTGAAAGGCTTCCCTCAATGCTTCCCTCCTACCAAACGCGCGGTGCCGTTAGTTCTTGCTTAACTCATAAAAGTATATAATCTGATAGTGAGTTTTAATAAACACGGGTAGTGATAGCCGGCTTTAGTAGCCAGTAGTAGTTTGCTGAGTAATAACAACACTGTGGAGCAAGCCTGTCCTCTACCGGGTTGTGTTATCTCCAGCTTAACTCTTCATCTGTCACTCAAAATGGCCGCCTTCGTTTTCTTTTTGCGCGCCGGGCTTTCTCTTTACACCCAAGATGCTTTGCGCGTGAGCAGTAATGCGTGAGAGAACCCGCCCTTCTCTCTACCCAATGACCTCCCTCCCCATTCCCTCGACCTCCCCCCCCCCCTTCTCTCCAAGTACTAGCAAGAGACCGATTGGCGAAAGGCTGTTTCCCTTGACAAGACCTGCTGGCAATTCGCGATGGCGTTTTGGATTGTACTCGTAAACTGTCCGCTAGAAATCTTTGGCGGCGCTGCTAACCTACGCCTAAAAGGTGGCAGGGAAGAGGTGATGGTGGTACAGGCGGCGTTTTCTTCGTCATCCCCGCTGCACCGTTTCCAGCTTATGGTTTAGAGTGAGTCGGGGGAAGAGAGGAGCAACCGATGGGGATGGTGTAATAGCTCTCGCGTTTACTAGGGTGGGGGGGGGGGGGCGGGGAGGGGCGCCGGGGGGAGTAAGGGGGAGGGCCTCCAGGCGCCAAGCTCGCTCAGCAGCGTTATTGGCCGCATCATAGCAGCTGAGCGTGTGTTAAATAACTCTCTCTCGGTCGTCGGGGCTGTGTTTGGGGGCTAAAGCCTTTTGCCCGCTTTTCAAGATGACGTTTAGAAGATAGAGGGTCTTCAAGATTGCTGGGGGGGGGGGGATTCCTTCAGGAGACGTCCACGACCTTAACGCAAAAATCTTTAAACGGTCATTTATATTGATGACTAACTCTTCAGTAATTTATAGTCTATTAAGGTAGCGTTAAAGTTGAAACCGTCTTGAAGATGACCTTGATATTGGTAAATTTAGGATGCTTGATTTTCAATGTTATTTGTCTTGGCACCTGTTGCAAGCAATTCCTTCGTGAACGACTTGTGTATCCATGTTGACAATCAGTTGAAGTTAAATAATCTGCTGAACGAACTCACAAAACTGTTGTATTCTAAATACCATGTTCACATTGTGGATACCAGAGAGTGTCAAAAAGTTATGCCTTCTCAAACAGATAACAATGCACAAAAATCAGCAACATTTCAGTAACATTCCAGCTACTCATTCGAGTGCCTCAAGAATCTGTCTTAGGGCCACTTCTGTTTCTGACAAATGATATTCGCATGTATCCGACAGAAACATCAGCACCGCATAAACATCTGTCATTCCTTCTACGTTTTACCAGGGGGTTCCCCAAAAGGCCATGGGGAGCCCCTACCACATATTAACCCCCACCCCAACTTTTCCAAAAGTTAGCGATTTAACAACAGCATTCTAGCCTACTGTACATTACGTGCTAAAAGTTTCGGGTCCAAGCTTGACCTCTGCCAACTTCTGGCATTTTCGGGAAGTGAAGGGATATTTGATGCCTCGTGCTCATATCAATTACAGTATGTGAAAGATCTTAGGAATTTCCAAGTAGAATTACCCAGCTAAATTGTCCCTCTCTCCTTGTGGCGTCGGCTAGGAGCGCATCAAAATTCAATATATTACTGCACAGGGTGAAACAAACTATCGTTCCAGTAACAAACGTCTAAGTATAGGTTGTAGGAACTAGGACTTTTATTAAGGATCCTAGACCGAAAGGCCCATGTGTCCCTTAGGTAATAGGGCATTGATTATACCCACCGTTTGCAACAATGCCGAGAAGAATACGGATTTACACCACCGCCAAGGATGCCAGGAGATTCCGAGACGAAGGCATTAGTAAGAAATTATTAAAATCATTTGAAGGACCGGCCATTTTGTATGGCCTGGATATGTTTGAAGAAATTAATAATGTGGCTTTTAAATTGTCGCTGTATCCTCCCCACCCCCCTCAAAGACCATGATAAATTTTGTCTTCCCCTCCCTTAAATAAGTCTTATTTTTGTCCTAATTGCAGTATGATGGCATGATGGGAGCCGTGGCGCAGCTTCATTAGGTGAAGCCGGTGGCAAATTAGCACTTGGGCACCCTCCCCCCCCCCCTCCTTGATACACAGGATGGCCCACAAAAAAAAAACGCACGAGCTGAACACATTTTTAAGTCCATACTTCTTTCTAATTTTTTTTATTATAGTGAAAATAGGGCCCTCCTTTTCGTACTCCAGTCAGGTGGTCCCCATTTTCACTTTCTAGAAAAAAAATTGGAACAAAGTTTTGACTTGGAGAAATTTTTCAGTTCGTGCGTTTTATATGAATTACCGTATTTAATTTTTCAATGATAGAGCGACGGACGGATGGGAAGGCTCGAAATTAATTTTTAAAATACAGTCTATGTAAACAAATTTAATTACTAGTGTATAACTACAAGAAGATGAACACAAGATAACAAATGATTCAGCTAGCAATGACAGTCTCTGGAATTCCTTCTTTCTATAGCTTTCTGTGCTGCAAACAATTTGAATAGTTTGTCAAACGAAAAGAAAATTCGCCTTGATAAACGTTAGAGCCTTTTTTTTAATCGTAAATAATTTTTTTTTTCTGTCCGGGTCCCCTGAGGCCGGGGAACAGTTGCATTCTGCCACCCTTACCACCCCCCCTCTCCGTAGCAACGCCGATGGATGGGAGTCAGAAACCAACTTCGTTTTTAGAAATACAGACTTTAGTAATTCGCATTTTTTTCTAAGTTGAATCAACCTATTTAACTGTTATCCTTTTTAAGAATTCTCGCCAACATTTTCCGCCATTTGTAGGCTCAAACGTCAACTCCACCAAGCAATACTTTTGACGGCTAAATGGAAAATGCGAAAAATTCTTAATGTTGGATATCACGACTTTAAACAGTGAAAGAGCTATGCGGAAAGTTTTGTTTTGGAGAGATATCACCATTTTTTTTTTATCTGCTTATGTACTTATTTATAGTTTCTCTTGTCTTCAACAATGGCGAAACGCTCGTTCAAATTCTCTTGGTTCAAAGTAACAAGCTTTTAAAGCCACTTAAAAGCCAAAATGATCGCCTGCTCTTCCGTTGATGCGTTAAGGTCCACGAACTTTACACGAATTTTGGCAGTTACCACGCCGGAAGCGTTCTTCTTTTGGCGAGGCCCGACTGGCCTTCGAATTATTGATCTTTTTCGTTTCGTGGTTGAACGAAAATTGCCTTTGCTCAGTTCTTTTCTTCTGCCTGTCTTTAGGCTACATGTGTACGGGTTGGTCGGAAAACGATCAACATTGTGAATGAGGAGTTGGGGGTGGGTAGTGGCGGGGAGGGAGGTAGAATTGAAAAAAGCGTTAAAAGGCGAAAAAGGCTGAACATTTTTTCCTTACTAATATCAAGCTTAATGTGCAGTGCACGTTTTCACATTGCCTCGTTTGTTGTCGCATCCCGCGGAGGCGTACAGCAAGCTTTATCTGTTGTAAGGCGTACGGCAAGCTTTATCTGTTAATAAAGCATACAGCAAGTTTAATCTGTTGATAAGGCGTACAGCAAGTTTTATCTGTTGATAAGGCGTACAGCAAGCTTCATCTGTTGAAAAGGCGTGCAGCAAGCTTATCTGTTAATAAGACATACAGCAAGTTTTATCTGTTAATAAGACATACAGCAAGTTTTATCTGTTGATAAGGCG
>JAHWFP010212780.1:0-45966 GCA_023313725.1 Lithobius niger | reverse complement strand
AAACATGTAAATGGAAACCTTTTTAAGTAAATTAATAATATATTTTTAAAATTTTTCTGTTAGATGGAAGCTGGTTGTGAACTGCAAGAGAGCAAACGAAAGTGTTTTAAGATTCACTCTTGTTCTAAATTTAGAACAAGACTCAAGCTTGAAAAGCTTTCAATTGCTCTCCTGCAGTTCATAACCATCTTCTGCCTAACATCAGCAGATGCAAAGAATACTCTGATAAGCTGTCTAAGGGTGGCAGCCCGTCTAACCCCTGAACGTAACCTGTCCAATGACGTCGGTAGCTTCCATTATCTGATTGCAAAAGGGCTATAGTCGGTAGCTATACCATCGCACACTCATGGGTAGCTTCCATTATCGGATTGCAGAAAAGCTACTCCCAAGCTGTTAGGTGGATTGCTGTCTATGATGCTGATAGTCCTTGCTCGCTAACGGTGTTAATAATGTTGTCATTTATTTACTCAAACGGTTATGATTAGAACTAGGGCGAATTCTGATCGTCTTCGAACTTCTAACTTTGCGAATGCTGCCATCTGTCCATCTTATTATGAATTGCTGCGTACTTCCACTTACCGTACAACCTCTGCATACTTGGAGGTCCCTCTCTGACTTGGTTTTGCTAAATTTCTCTTTTAATTTAATTATGTTTTGCCAGTTTCGCCTGTCAGAAAGGACGTATTTTAACTAAAAATGATTTAATAATTTCAATAATTTTTATTTTAGTTTTGATTTCGTATTGTTTACTCTTGATAGTGAGTTATACCACTGTTATACCACAGTTATAAGGCTGTTTGCGTGATGCGCGCATCACGTGATTCGGCTAAACCACTCAGACAGTCAAAGAACTGCTATTCTCGCTCTTCAGTGGCTGACTCACGATGACGTCACGGCAAACAGCCTTGTCTCGTGGTATGGTTAACTGGAAAGGTCGAGTATTTACAG
This sequence comes from Lithobius niger, assembly GCA_023313725.1. Lineage (NCBI taxonomy): Eukaryota > Metazoa > Arthropoda > Chilopoda > Lithobiomorpha > Lithobiidae > Lithobius > Lithobius niger. Next base: position 45,018 of record JAHWFP010212780.1, on the reverse strand, counting down.
TATGTCTGTGCACTTTTTCGTTTTAAAAATCTTATAACTGCTGTTAAGTGCTTTTATTCTTAATGAAATACGGTAGAGTAGTGAGAAATAAATACGGATGCAAACCTATTGCTTTGCGTTTTGGACTTGAATGTCAGACTGCCTGAGCAGGAACTGAACCGGCAACCTTTGAACTGAAAGGCCATACCTCTCAACCATACTGACATAACTGAGCAGTGACATCATTGTTCTGGTTTTTGGGGATTAACATCACACAGACAATCATTGAAATAGGGTGATTTTTTTTTAATGCTAGTTACTGACGTCTGCTTCTATTTTACAGAGAATGTGAAGTTCGGCATTAATGGGTGGTGGCAGCAACTTAAGCCTGTTCCATCATACTTTACATTTCTTTTTCGGTGCCGGATTTTCGCTGTTATGGACTCTGATGGCCAATGAGAACTTCATTCTGTCCGATACAAAGGTAAACATAAATTGTCTTCGAATTTCTTCGATGTCAATAAGATAAGATGTCTTCGGTTACATTTTATCGTAGATCTTCAGTTGAATTTGTTGGGTGAGGGCAGCGTATGCCACTAAATTTTAGTTAAAGGGAGATTTGTTCTCGTCCTATAACAGAGCCACACGCACTTCTCAGTCGCGTAAGTTTAACCGCGAGATTCAGTCGCGTTAAGTTCAACCGCGAGATTCAGTCGCGAGATTCAACCTAGTAATATTACAATGTCACTTCCCCTCGCTTTTTCACGTGACTCAACTTTGCGCGTGCGATAAGAAAACATAAATGAAACGAGGATCGCGTGGCAGCGTCAACTCCAAAACTGTGTCGCCATAAACCGGAAACGATGATACGTCACGAAAGTAGACTCAACATCTAAGTGCGCCGAACTGTAAATATGAGCAGGATGTCCGAAAAACGCTCCGCAATAGTCAACAGAAAATGTCCAAGATGACACCTTTTTTACATGGATTATCAGGAAGGGGAATTGACTAATGACTGTGAGCCCTTATGGCATTACTGGATTTGGAGTATCAAGAAATACTAATAGAAATCTCGTTTGGAAGTCTGTAACACTGGACTTAAGTTTCAGCTCACAATATTTCGCGAAGATTTTTTTTTTGGCGCCTCTTAAGCCGCCGCTGGGCTGACTGACTGTGGGTTTTCAGTCGCATCTGTTGGGTTGGTTCTCTGCGGTTTTTCAGCCGATCAGCTGGGTTTATTTCTTTATTTCTTCAGCCGCATCTAAGGGGCTCTTAACCTGTATCTGCTTGGATGGTTCCCTTCAGCCGATGCTGGTTTGATTCTCTGTTGCTCTTCACCTGTTTCTACTATGTTGATTCTCTGTGGCTTTTCAGCCGCTGCTGGGTTGATTGTCTGAGGGTTATCAGCGGCATCTTTTGGGTTGGTATTTCAGCCGGATCTGCTGCGTTTATTCTCATCTCTTCTTCAGCCGCATCTGTGAAGTCACATCTATGGGGCTCTTAACCTGTATCTGCTGGCTTGGTTCTTAGCGGCTTTTCGTTTATTCTAGTTAGTTCTTCAGCCACAGTGCATCACATCTATCTGAGGCTCTTAACATGTATCTGCTGGATTGGTTCTCTGCGGTTCTTCAGCCAGATCTGCTGAGTTTATTCTCATTATCTTTTCAGCCACATCTGTGCTGTTACATCTATGGGTCTCTTAAACACTTGCTGGATTGGTTTTCTGCAGTTCTTTAGCCGATTCTTGTTATTTGTTCAGCCGCATCTGTGCAGTCAGCTCTATGGTGGTTTATTCTAGTTATTTCTTCAGCCACTTTTGTGCAGTCATATCTATGGAGCTTTTAACCCATGTCTTCTGGCTGGATTCTCTGAGGCCCTTGAACTGTATCTGCTAGATTTCTTCAGGATTATGCAGCCGCATCTTCTGGGTGGAGTCTCCTGGTTCTTGAACCGTATCTGCTAAGTCGATTCTCTATAGCTCTTTAGCTGCATATGTCGTGTCAGCACACCTTTTTCTTTGTATTTCTATAGCTGCATATCTATTACCCCTTTCGATCCATACCAGCATATTTGCTGCGAACATTTTCTTATGTATCATAGGCATAAATTAAAAGAAAGGTGGTCTAAGCATGGGCGAAAATGGGGACAGTAGGTGTGCACTCACATATCTTTCAGCAGAACTGTAAAATGAAAGTTACCGGTAGTAATAATTTAACCCTACTGCATCCTTAAGACTAAAAGTTCAGTGTCCAAATGCGAAATAAAACATAAATATTAATTTAATTATTTAATTCTAATTAATAATTTTATTAACTAATTTTTAATTAATTTATTTTTAATTCATAAAAAATTAATTTAATAGATAATAATTTAATAAATAAAATTAAATAATAATTCATTAAACTAATTCATTAATTATTTATTAATTTTATTTATTAATAATTCTTATTAATTACGTAAATAATTAATGTAGTTTTAATTCTCTTTTCAGAGTGTTTCTTCTGTTTACAGAAGGCCATTAGTAACGGCAGGTGAAAGTGATAAGTTGAATAACGACGTGAATATAAACTGTACAATACAGAGAAAACATGTGAGTATTTGTACGTTTTACGAAAATTTGACACTAACATATCCGCCCCGGGACCTCCCAGTATTGTACATTCTGGTGGTACACACCGCTCTGGAGTCCTTTCCAGTTCCAGATCATTGGTCGTGCAATGACAACAGTTTCGTGCGGAGAAAGCTTTGCCAATAAAGCAAAAATGTCATTGTTCTGTAGTTGTATTAAATGTAACATGCGTTAAATACACAAACATAAGATTGTGTTACAAAGGTTATTCAACTTTCCCATGGCTTAGGGAGCGGTGGGGTCTGTTATCGTCATTCTTGATAGTGGTAAATACTAAATAAAACTTCTTCATAATTACCAACGTTGACTTAAACATGGATTGTCCCTTGGTAGACGTTCAAATACCGAATCCGACATGGGTGATTCCTGAAACTGGAATGGCGTCGGTTGCCCCCCTTTTAAGGGAGAGCTCACCACATGACAATGACGTCGTTCTAGCGAGAAGGAAAGCCATTCCCCGAAATGCTTATAGTTTCCACAAACAGCGAAAGAAGGTCAAGAGATGTTTGCGGAAACGGAAGCAAGTTTTCAAAAGAGAAGAGAAGTTGTTAGCTACTCCCTCCCTTACTTCAGGGGCGGATCGAAGGAAGGGCGTCACTTGTGTCCGTGCCTGCGAGTCATGACTAAGTAGCATCATTGTATAGATCAGGTTGCTACAGGGTGGGGACCAGTACGCAGCACACTCTACTCCATACCATACTTTGGGAGGAAGATATCAAACAATCCTTATCTTAATCTCTCCTCTACCAATTTGAAAATGAGTTGATGGTCATTACGACTGAGTGGTGGCAGACTCAGCCAGTTGCCTGAAGGAATTGGTAACTGGAGAGCACAACCTGTCAAAGTCTCTGACAGTCAAAGCCAGCTTGAATAGTGGGAGAGGTATTACTATAGCATCCCTCAGCGCATATGGGTACAATTCTGGCCTATTCAGGACATCCCCCCCCCCCCCCTCCCCAACCCTGCGTTGACTGGAGGTTCGCAGTTCAAAAGCCCGGGTTGCCTCGTCCTCTTTCTGGATTCTTTCCCTTGAAAGTTTGGTCAGTTCATGTAAAGCATTAGTTGCTTGGAATGACTTAAGACTTCAATTCTGCATGCGAATGAACCATTCCTACCTGTTTCTAAAGGCCAAACCAGACTGGGTGCCCGTGGCTGCATCACGACGCCAAATTCTAGCTGCGAGAATGCAAAGACGAGGCGTTGAGTAAGTTCTCGCCCTAACTTCGGAGAAGCTGCCGTTTACATGTTACTCCCTACTGATTGTCTGCGGCAAGAATTGACGCTGCATCTTTTGCCTTTGTTGAAATCGCGATTCAACTTAATAATCCTCAATGTATGATGGTGATGCGATTTCGGTTATGTTCGGCTGGTCAAATGTTCTTGTTCCATGACGCTGGCCCGAGACATTTCATGTACCAGACTAAGTAACGCTAGCTCACTGATGAGCCGCAGGGGGGGGGGGTAAGGGTGGGCAATGGCACTCCCTCAAATCATTTCCCATGCCGTCCCAGTAATCCCCACCCCCAGCCCTTTAGAAATTTTCAAATCTTTATTTTTAGGACATTATAGGAGACTGAATCATTTTTCAGAGCACGTACTTTCACTGAGTATAGTATAAATGATCGTGCGAAGAGCGAGAGGCACGAAGAAGGAGTCTCCATCACAATTCTTCTTCTCTTTGTTTCACCGTTCGTACCGAGTCCTGACCCCATGCGGTCAATTGTCGAACTAGTGTCCATTTTTCCTTTTGCGGAAAACGTACGTTAAAATTTGCACTGCGTAGGCTTTTACCTGTTAAATATGTGAGAAAAATATCCCTTGTGCTGCGAATAGTCAAGCATGTATCAATTTGCAAGAACTAGCGTTTACGCAAACTAAAACGAGGACGAAATTTTGTTTCTCGAGCCAAGGTCTACTGGAGTAGAAATTACATGTCTTACCTTCAGACTTAATTAAAAATTTAACAATTTTTCAGTATTGTCCCAGTAATTTTATCTGCCGATATGGGTATCGTCAGCTTTACTTAACGAAATGGTACATCATTTGAACGGGGTATAAGCCTGCAATTGGGCTTATACCTTTCACGAATATGAACTGCCTGTTGCAGTCAGAGGCAATAGTCTCCCTCCTAAACTCAGTCGACCGTTTTACCTAAGCTGTTGTCATGGTTACCGTTGGTGCAACGCAGGAGAGTAGACTAGTGTAAAACAACAATGTAACGAAATTTGCAATACGAATTCTGTGTCAAAACACCATCTACACTTCAGGGATTGCTATTGGGGATAAACAAAAGCAAACAAAACTGGTTTAGTTTGGAAGAAGTCTAGCCAAACAGTACGAAATGGCTAGACTTGCTGTAAAAGGTAGGAATCTCGCAGAATTTTGCATACCCCGTCACGGTAGTATCACAAAAAAAAATATCTCGGACTAAACTGAAGAACAACGACATTTTCGGTCGTCAAAACTGACACTTTCCGCAGCCAAAATTTCCGAAAAAGCCTCGACTTATTCCGCCTCGGTGTAAGAGTTTGTAAACACTTTCTAACTCCTGTAAACTATACCAAAGATGTCAAAACTTAGTTTAGAACGTTTGTACTAGTTTCATTGAATTTACTCATGTTTAGAATAGTTTGAGCGATTTCGAGGGGTATAACGACAATTTTTCTTACTTTTATCCCCCAGATTTTTGTTGGTGGTATTGCAACGCTACGATATATGGTAATCATAGATTTACAATGCCCGTCCTTAAAAAACATCGTGCTTCGTTCGACTGAAATTCCTAACGAGGCTGCCCACCCTAGTGAAAATGGCGATTGGTATAGCCAGCCTAGCCATCGCCACTGCACTAGTTTGCATCTAACAGGCTAAGGGCTTCAGCGCACTGAGCGGCCAGGTCGTGCGGCCAACAAACACGGTGATGTGACGCACGGCCACGTCCATTTTTCGTTGATAATTCTCGATCACGTGGTGAAAAATAAACACGAATCAAGTATGGTCGCCTGCACGCCGCTCGTGATCCCAGTGGCCGCCGCGGCCAAGTGCACGTCGCTACATATACCGTAATCATTCTCGTTGGCCGCAGCGACCTGCCCGCCGTGTGCGCGGGTGGCCTAACATGAGTATCTGCCTATTGAAGTTCAGAGTTTTAAGATTTCCATCTGCCACGATAGACATTAACACCATACTGGTGACAAGATTAGCATCTGGAGCAGGTCGTTGAGCTAACTGCAAGGCGCACTGGATACGAATGGGGGTAAAACACAACGGCGTCTTAAGTCAAGACTATGCTGTGAGAGCGGGTCCTAAAAATCTTTATTTGTCCCATGCCTTACGCTGTGAACGTATATTTATGTTATATATCGGAAAAGAAAAGATTCCACTTGCTGAAAATTGCAGCAGCATTTTTAAAGGCACATCTGGCCTGCCTTATAACAGCCACGCGCAGATATCCTTCCGCACATGTTTCTATCGCACCGTTTCTCGAGACTCGGAGTAGGAATACAAGGCCAACTGAGATAGTAGCAACGAACCTAGCAATTATCTCAGTTGGATTTGGAAATAGTATACGAAACAGCATCCAGTTAAAGATTGTGTCTTCACAAACCGGAATGATTTTCATATTTTAACATCACACTTTATCATTTTTTTAGGCTAGTACCTTATAATTTTTCTTCGGCGATCAATAGGCCTAAATAATTTAATTTTTATTGCACTAGTCTTTTAGATTTTTGATCTCATGGTAATTATTAGCAAACGATTACAAATTAGTACATGCACACACAGCGATGAAACGTCATGGTTATTGTAAGCGTGCAAAAAGTCATATAATCGCAGGATGCAGTAAATATTCAACAGAAAATCTCCTAGACGCCACATTTTAAAACGTAGGATTGCCTAACGGTAAATAAACAGACCTTTGGGGCCGTACTTGACATGGTAGATCGAGAAAAATGGCGTTGGGAGAAATGTACTTTAAGTCTAAGATATCCGGTCTCACAGCATTGGCTCGACAAACTACGCTAATGTATTACCTCGGCGTATATCCAGTGCCCCTTGGCAGCTAGCGCTACGACTGGCACCAGATGCGAGTCACGTTGCCAGCATGGCGTTATTGGTACTGCTACATATTTATTGGTTCAGTTAAACATATATATCAAATCTTTTGTTTCTTTGTAGAATCTTTACTGGTTTGTATCAGCACGAGTGACCAGAGGAAATACGACCCTGGTTGGACTGGACGTTACTTTAACGATGACCCACGTGGAGGGCCAAATCGTTCAACAAAAACTTCTTTATCCTCAACCATCAGGTAAACAAAAAATAAGGTCCACTAACTCGCTTTAATGTGATTTCCACATTTCTGGCGATTTGTGCGTTTCAGGCTGTGCGTTTCAGGATATCATTTGAGTAGTAGGGTTGGGAAATCCTATGGCACTCGTCTCATACTGGCTCTCTTTCATTAAAGCAATCGCTTTCCCCGATTTTAACGAAGATAAAATGTTTTGCTTATAGTCACCACGTCATCCTCCAGATTATTCAATACACGACACCTCTCTGCTGCTTCATACGCTTGTCTCATGACACAAGTTTTTCACTAAGAGCGGATTCCCACGCGCTTAAGTATATGTCTACGTTTACGTAGAGCTGTTGTCATGGGCGACCATGTCCTGGTGCATTTGCTCGACACAATGCTGAGATGCTGGTACATAAATGTTCAGTTTTTGCAGAGAGCAATTTATTAATGATCCGCGTGTTCAGCTCTGCGTCAGCCAATCACAATGGGAGATACGTGTGATGCTGTCCTGACGTAAATCCATCATAGCGCCTCTTGACGATCTGCATTGATCACACTAAATGATTGGCGGGTTTTTCAACTGAACAAACATTATCGAATCGTAAATACTGACGTACTGCATATTGTAATATTAGGTGATAACGTAAGGTTACATAGGGTTAGGTCACTGCTGTGACCTTAATAACGGATTCAGTGAGTCAATTTTGTGCCAGCGGAGGAGCGGCCACAGTGATAAATGTGCTATGTCGTGATCTGGGGCGAATTAGGTTGCCAGTTCGAATCTGGGTCATGTCACTCCGACGAAACGTAAGTGCATACAGGTGGCTTTCTGCATGTACTACGTTATTTCTAGTGTGTGATTTTCGCTGTTTGGCCTGTTTTCGTCTTTCCTTTTTAAACTTCGTGGACAAAAGTTATTTTCATGTTTAGACAGTTTGCTGGCGATTGCTTGCCAACAGCCTTGCCCTGTATGTATTTGTTTCCCTGGTTTGCTGGTAATTTCTGTCTTATTCTTCGATTGTTTATTTCTTGAAGACAATTATTTAAGAGCTGTTTGTTTAAATATGCAACAGCCTTACATGTTCTATTCTGATTATTGTACGGACTAGTTTGTTGCTGGACGACGTGTTATGCTGCTGGCTGATGTTGGGTTGACGCACGGATCAACGCTGAAAATCCGCTTGGCTCGCTAGCTGCTTGGTTTTGGGCCTTTGTTGTACAACTAAAGAAAGTAGCTTAAAGGCACATTATCACCGAATGAAAGTCTGCAAAAATTAGCACCATCTAGGGCTAGCTAACACTTGCACAACGCCATTTGTTTGAAAGAAACAAACAAGCCACATGCCCTCTTATTTATTGAGTGAAAATTTGGTACATCCTCCTGTACCTTGGAGTATAGCCTATAAAGGTTAACGATATCACTGTCACTACATGACGTCAGGGTAGATTGATGCGATTTTGTGTTGGTGACAATGCATATCTAAATGTTGCATCTGGGGGGGGGGGGGAGAAGGATAGGCCTTCTGTATGGCCTACACGATTACTCTGAAATCTAGTGATTGGCAAATGTAATTTCTAACTCCATAAATTTGGTCAATTATAGTAATTAATTAGTATTTTATTTTGATGACCGGTTTCCCTACTTACCAAACAGTGGATGAATGCGACATCCCCTAAACCTCCTTGAAAAATCGTCCCTCCAGGGACCCCTCACAGGTTTTATTGCGTACTGTGACGGACATGCGATCGTGTTGCTTGCGCATAGACAATACCTTTGTACTGTATCCTCCATTTGTATGCAAAATCCATTTCTAATACTCTTAAAACATTGTTGTAGGGCCTGTGACACAAGATGGAATTTACGGAACTTTCATCACTAAGTTAACAGTTATGGGCTACTATAACGCTACGATATTTGTGAAAAGTGATGGTCACTTCGTCGCTTTAAATAATTATAATCTTACGGACGACTTGATTATTGGAAAAGGTATGTAAAATGCGCACCTTGGTTCTCAAAATTAAGCTAAGATGTAGTCGTTGTGAGTTTAGGGCCCGCATTTTGCTGATATATATTTTTTTCATTCCTGCATTCATTCCGCACAGCGCCTCGAAATCACTGGCTCAATATTTAATCATCCTCGACATGGCATTTTCACCACGAACTTAGCATGCACGCTAGGTGGCAGCACAGCACACACAATTTATTCTGCGGCTATGTCACCCGTTAGGTTGCAGTACATCACACATTCATTCAGCGACTACATTAAAAACATGAAATCATTGGAACAGCAGTTTTACGTGATGCAAAATTTGAAATCTGTCACTCTGTTAGTTTATTGATACATATTGGTTGCAACTGTACACGATACACATTGTTGACATATTGTTGCACTAGGATACATATTGTTAGCAACTGTAAACTTCAACATAACACCTAGACGCGGAGCTCCACGCCACTGAATTATCATGACACAATTTTTGGGCGATTTTTCTTCAAACACGTATCCGATCTGGGTTTTTCCTCGTGGTAAGCCTGATCTGTGCATGGCCGCGACAATGTATACAATTTAAAATCGTTCGTACCAATAGTTTTCCATTGATGCTATCACAAAGTGTCCACAAGGTGTCCTTTAAGAGCAGAGCTTTGCTTGGTTCGCACTAATAACACACTCAGTTGAGGTCTCTTCATAATCACATGATTCTGAACTGACCCTTTTTAACGCCATACCATGGGAGAAACTCGTATGACCTCCTTAGGGATGTGATTGAGCCTGGGCTGAAAGTTAAGTACCGAATTCTGCGAATACACTGGGCATTAAAACAATACAGTTTTGGAATATAGAGCATAATAATTATTTATTGCAGCATTACAGGATAAGGGCGCGTTTACGCAGCGACTCGCCTTTGCATTCTCGCAGCTAGAACTCAATCGCGATGGCCAAGGTGACATTGCCATGGTAACAACGCTAAATGGATTAGCTAAATCCGACATCGTTTGAGTAAGTAATTGCAGTCTTATAATCCGTGCCAATAAGATAAAGAATTCCTCTTGGCGAAACAATTTTCCAAAACGCTTCTGAACTCACGTTATTTGCTGTTTTCGTTGCGAGGCGGCTGACATAAAACCGCTGCCATGTTGGAATTTGAGGTGATTTCTAACTTCTAGCTGCGATAATGTAAAAGCGAGTGGCTGTGTAAACGTGCTCTAAAGATGGGTCTAAGGGAAGCAGTTGGAATAAAACAAATGCATAATAACAGAGAGAAGAAGTTAAAAGTTTCCGTCTTTAACAGATTTGATCTTCTCTAGAAAGTGTAGCTCTGACATGATTGCTTGCCAACGAATGCATCTTCCGGGCACCACTGATTTGAACTTTTAAGATATTGGAACACAATTTAGGTGGGACATTTCAGTGTTATTTTTTTGGTTACAGTGGTTGCTGTGCCCTACGCCTATGACTCGGTTGTAATGCCTCATTTCCAGTTATTTATTTTCATTTATTGACAATAAGTATATGCCTTCTTGTCAGGTTGTTAGGCCTGCACAGATGGTTAGAAACTGCTTGTGATCAATCATAACTAATTCATTTAGACCTAAACTCGTGAAGATATGGTTAATCTAATCTAAACTATCGAAATTCATTGGATTCAAGGTGATAAAGCGTAAGCCGCAGATTTGACTATGCATCCCTGGAAAAAATATGTTAAAATATATCTTGATCGATTTTACGTAATCGATGTCTTTGACCTCATGTGGTGACAATTGGCAAGCAAATTCCAAAGTTGGTATATCTGAAACCAATGCTCGCACTAGGGCTTATTCTCAAATGAAATGAAACGTCTTTTAATCATAGACACTATCTTATCTAGTTAATCATACGTTAATCAAACACAACACTGATTGCGCTACGATTTATTTTTTAAAACGTGTGCATTAATTTCCTCATTGACATTCCCGACTAATATTGTAATAATTACTTCAACGTAGGTATATTTGCACGAAATACTTCTTGCGGTTCTTTTCAACTCCAAAAGAACTACAGCGAAGAAACTGACAATTTTCCACCTTCAAATATTGACAAGTTAATAGTAACTTCAATCAATCCGGCTTTGTCGACAATTACCTTGACCTGGGTGGCCCCTGGTGATGATCTGTATGAAGGATCTGGTAAGCATTGTTTATATTACTTTTGCATTTCGATTTACTTCTGGCATGAAAAGTTGCAGTGCTTCTGTTAAAAAATCTAACCAGAAATACTTATGTACGCTTAATTTTGTAAGTTTAAATGCAATGTTATGCAGCAATCGGAGTTGTAACCAACTTTTCTGGGTTTTATTATTTAAAAGTGTGGCCTCCAAAAGACTTGTACACATAGTTGATTGTTGCAAGGAGTACGATAAATCACGAAGTTAAAGCAGCATTGGGCTGGATTGATACTTGGGTGGGTGACCGCCTGGGAATCTGGCTGTTGCAGACATAGGGCCTTTGGGCTTCAGGCAGATGGCCAGGAGTGGTTAACGCTCGTTAAACCCTTTGAAACCCTTTGATAAATCCCGTGTCTGCAGCTTAATTGTTGCTATATCTGTAGATCAAATTGACGCAAGCATTTATCCTCCACATATCTGTAGGTGACGATTATGATCTACTGAAATTGCTACAATACCATTTGCTGGAATGACGAATACCCCTTCACCAAACAAGGAGCACCAAACGTGGATTTATTTTTCAACTAAAAACATGTAAAGGAAACTGGTCATAAATAAAGCACAAACAGATAACTTAAATAGCCTATTTTATTTAAATATTTTGTTTTATACTCCCACTCAAATTCAAAATCAGAAGTTTTAAAGGATTTACATTGTCCGGCCCTTTTGCATTTTCCTATACTTTTTCTTCAACATTTGTTGTGCCTTGTTCGGTGAAGTTGTATTCGTCGTTCGGGCAAATTTTATTGTTATAAAATGTGCAAAATTTGCACTTGCACCCCATTGCGCCCCTCCCCCCCCCCCCACCTTTGGGTACTCCACTGCAACAATTAATTACCGATGTTCCCGACGATGATGCTTATCATGATGTGGTACTAAGAAAACGGCTGCATGACGCAACCTGGCTAGTCTGATTGGTTACAAATTACTTTTTATTGGCCATGTAGAGTCATCACTGTCGTCACTATGATTACTAAATAAATCGAGCAGACCGAAACGAAAGTTACGCTACCCCAGCGACAAATAAGACAAATAATTCGATTAGAACAATGGTCCAACAGTATTTCTGCTTCCATGTCGGAAGGCAGGTAATAAGGTCTCCAACTGTGTGTACAAGACACTTATTTACCACAGTTTGCAACAATGGCTCGGAGACGGCTTTGTACACCCTTGGATGCAACAAGACACTCTTCGTATTCTCCTGGAGGTTATTGTTGCACTTCTGGGAGGTACTAATGCCGTATTCTCACCATTGTTGCAAACAGTCGTGATAACCATTACTTGTCTTTCGCAGCATTCGAGGTTAAAGCATTGTTATGCATTGTTAATCATTGTTTAAAAGTTAGAGCAGCGCGAGAACAAATTTGAGAATATGTGAAGCAACATGCGAACAGGTGTACAAACAAGTAAACAGTCTCCGCTCTTGCAGCATTTATTTTTAAAAGTAAGATACTGAAACTACCAGACGTCAACCAAATTAATATTTGCAACTCAATTAATATTTCCAACTCGATTCAACATTCCGCTTTTTAAAATACACGTAAGAGGTTAAAAAAAAACCTTGTTTTTTTGAAGTCGTGTGGGAAAAATTTAGTGTTTTTCGTTCACGGTCCCTAAATAAACTTTCGTTTCTTTATTATGAGATTTGCATAAATTTGTAAAACAACATCATCACACCACGACGGGATGCCAACCACCAGTACAAGAGAAATAGGAAATAGCCACACAGCACAAATGCATGTCTCTATTTGTACGAACATTAAGAGGAATCCTTGTTGTTGGGTGAAGGGGATATTTCTCATTTCCCTTGTTGGCTGAAGGAGCCCGTCGGAATCGTGCAACAATGCTTCTGCGAGGACAACAATGACGAAGTAGACAATAACAATACTGTGGATCGTGGCTGGAACGAAGGATGGTTTAAACGCTGTAGGGTTAAAAGCCAGATATCCTTTTTGTCCCAACAATGAACAGCGGTAAGTTGTTTTCGAAGCCATTTTCGGTTGCAACGTTACTGCGAAACCATTTTCCAAGAATGTATTCGTTAATCAAAGACGAAAGTTAGAGGTTCGAAGACGATCAGATATAGTTCTAACCGAATATACAGAATTAATTTTGTACTGAATTATAAGCTGCAATACAGTAGGTTTGGTCTCAGATTTGAATCAGCTTTATTAAAAGCAGTCTGTCATGATGAAAGTTTTGCCTCATTTTGTTTTTCTGATTTGTTCATTATCTTCCTTGAGCCGTAGATGGTGTGGAATCCATGCTTGTATACAGATGACAGTCATTGGGTTACAAAGCTAATGAAAATGTCTAATGGATTTGTGTCACATTTGACTACAATGTTATTTCCTTATGAATTGACACAGTGTTCTTTGCAGTAGACCTACAGTTACATCATTCGGCATCATGGCTTAGAGTCATATCATTCGGCGTACTATGCTGTACAGTAGATCTACAGTCGTACCTTTCGTGTCATATGATGCGGGGTAGGTTACAACCTTTCCATATAGGGGTCTAATGGCGCAAGGCCCTATAAACACACTTTCCTATTATATATTCTTTTAATAATTATTTTACACGGAATCCACGTCAGTAATTTGTGTGCTGTCCATTTGCCTCGCGACCAGCACGCACTCCATCAAGATCGATGCGTAATAACGTGACAAAAAGATTTGTATCCAAATCCACGTAGTTTAGAAGCACTGTGACCTGTTCCATCAGTATGCCCCGAGAACACGTCATTCCTGATTTGTGACAGCCTTTGCTGGAATCATCGTTCAGGGATGAGAACGTCACAGGTATTTGTTGCGACACGCTGATGTCGCGCCCTGAAGAAGATCTAAACAACATATGGAACGATACAGATCTCAAAGAACCTATCCTGAAAGATTGTGTGCTGCCGGGAAGCATCTGACAGGCACATAAATTGTTGACTTGAAATATGTATAAAATTGATTAACTAAAGAACCTATAACAGCCAGGGCCGTAGCTAGCTCCTCCTTGGCGCCCAGGGCGAACAAACTGAGCGGCGTCCTCCCCCCCCCCCTTCCTATCTGCCTGGCTACCTATTTCAAGGATATAAAAACAAATTTCATGAATGTTACATTAAGGCTTGCCTAACTAAATACTAAATTGACCTGTTCTATGAAATTGAAGTGGTTGAAGACAACAAATGTTAACGAATAATAATAATAAAAAAAAAAGAGTGTTTTTATCGAACAAACGTGATTTCATGATAATTTTGGTTTGTCAATTGATAAAAAAAACCTCCACTAGGGTAATAAAGAGATGATAAAGAACTATTCCGCTCTATCAAACTGAAAATAAAGATTCCAATAACTCATTCAACCGTAATCAAAAACTCTGGTTTTCATTTTTCAATTTTGGCTTTTTTCGGGTACAAGCCTCCACTTACGAGGCAAGACGCAAGTATGCCTGTGTACAAAATTTTTTTATGTTTTTTTTTTATTTCAGTTTTCGGTTATCTGATCATTAAATAAAAAACGAAGAACCGGTTAACAAAATATCCGGTAATTGCGAAGCTAGCCTAAAACAAGTTCAAGCACGTCTCTTCTTACGGCGTTATGAACTTCTGTGCAACGCCGTCTGTGAAAAAATATATTTGTGCGCCATCCACTAACGCGGTTACACGGTCGGCTGGAGTTCGATGAGGGTGGCACCCACGAAGGTGGCACCTTAGACGGCCCTTCCTACGGCCCTGGGTAACAGCGAATTGTATTTATATGGATTTGCTTATACATTGAACCCAAAGCTAAGGTTATGACCATTCCCGTACAGTAAGTTGAAAAGGCGACGGGCGGACGTGCAAAGGCGTTGCTGTATTCTTCTCAGCCGTTTCGGCTGTACAGAAAATAAAACTAGAATGTGAAGGATGACATGATAGTAACTCAGCACGGCATCCTTCACATTCTATTTTTAGGTTTCTGCACAGCCGAAACGGCAGAGAAGACTACAGCAACCTTTGCACGTCCGTCCGTCGCCTTTTTCAACTCCGGAACGGTACCAGATAGAGACAAACGGTTTTCACCAATAAATTCAGTGCTCAAAAATCAGTTACAGGAATAAAAAAACTGGAAGTATAATGCGGAAGTGGCCCACAAGTGATTGGAAATGGTCGAGTGAGCCCATCATCTATGGAATGGTACCAGATAGAGACAAACGGTTTTTACCATTAGATTCATCGTCCACAAATTAGTTAAAAGATAAAAAAAAAAACAGACTGAAGTATGCATCGGAAATGGTCCGAAAGTGTTAGAAGAGGTGGGAGTGTACAGAAGACCAGTTGCAACTGAGGTAATCGCCGCAGCCGCTTGAATGTTCTGGAGTTAGAGCCCCTTTGTAGAAGCAACCGTCTTTTCCAGAAATAGTTCAATATTTTAAAGATCTTTGCTAGGTACACTGAGAACTTCAATACAGTTGATGGGGAAATAACCCAATAAATGTGATTTTCGTCATTATTAATTAAACACGCTTGGTTAAGTGCATTGACAACAGCAGCCTTGATAGAAGCTAATTGCGTTTGAAGCACAGCTTTCATAAGATGCAAGACTACATCAAAATTAAACGTTTCGTGCCAGGGAAGGCCAAACAATTAACTATGCAGTAAGCCAAAGAGTGGAAGGGATGGGGACGGAAAAGACACATTCCTCAAAGAATGACTGAAAGAAAGATACTAAGTTGACAACGAAATTGCCAGGGACTATTAAATACCAAGCCCTTCCACAACCTTCAAGATTGGGCATCCATGTGGACAGTAGTTCATAAGATTAGCTTCCCGATTAAATAAAAGAAAAATACACTTATAAATAGTTAATTAACTGAACAAAAAAACTGTTTCACCATTTAGAAAAAACAAACAAACCGAGCTTCTATCCCCATGGATGTCTCACTCGAACGAAACGAACTATAATTTGAATCCCAATTCCAGGGAACAAGGACTGTTTTTTACTCTTTGGTAACGTCAGAAAGCGAACGAATTTGTATATGTGTGTTTGGTGTGTGATTGCGCGTGTATGTATTTTAATTTTTAAAATAGTCTTTTTGTTGTTGATTATAGATGTGCATGTGCTTAATTAAAAATTTTAATATAGTTAAAACCACAAATCAATGTATGAGAATTTGATGGTGTTATTCATCGAACTCCCGCAATGACATCCAGTTGCAGTGGTAGAACTATTGAAAGTCAAAAACAATTTTGCCAGAAAAATCACATCGAGAATTTTATTTTTATTTTCGCAAAACGAGAACCATGCTGGACTTAGACTGAAAAGGCCTGAGCTATCCACTCAGTAATTATATAAATTAAAGGTTTACTCGTCGATGAATGGTCACCAACAACAAACCATAGATCTATACAATATCATCTCACTTAGAGAAAGCGGTTTGCTTTCATTCTCTATAGCGCAATGACGTCATCTTCGTGAATCGTCGGACTTTTACGGAAACACGAAGCTGCTTCTCGTGAAACTTCGGAGCTTTACGTTTTAACTTCGGTGATAAGCAGCGAAAAAATTAGGTTTAGGCATATTTAATACGAAATTCCAACGCTTAAGCAAACGAAATGACAGGTAGGATGACGAAATACGATGGGGTCTAGTATCACTGCGCTAAATAGAGGAAAATGTGGTAAACATCGTGAAACTTAAAGCAACTCATTTGTTCGTGCGCTGCCATCGCGAGATTCGGTGTTGTATAACTACAATGTCACTTCCGTCCTCATCTTCTCGTATTCACGTGTACGACGGATTGCGGGTCACGTGACAGCATTGACGCAAAAACTGTCGTCACAACCGGAAACAATGAAACGTCATGGTTATTGTAGGGGCGCAAAGGATAATATTCTGCGGGACTCAGTAAACAAAATTACCAATATTCCACAGAAAATCTCGTACACGCCACATTTTAAAAGGGATTTTTAGCTCGGGAGGGATTGGTTAACGGTAAGTGAATAAAACTTTGGGTCCGTCCTTGATGTGAAGGATCGAGAAAAATGGCGCTGGGAGGAATGGACTTTTAACATCGGAAATCGAAATTCCTTCGTAACTCGAAATACGAAGTCGAAAATCGAAATCGAAACCGTAAGTAGAAATTACTGCGGAGAATCGTTTTGCGGAAACAAACAAAAATTCTCACACAGAATGCCACTCGTGCGTTCACGAAATCTGTAA
Organism: Lithobius niger; assembly: GCA_023313725.1. Classification (NCBI taxonomy): domain Eukaryota; kingdom Metazoa; phylum Arthropoda; class Chilopoda; order Lithobiomorpha; family Lithobiidae; genus Lithobius; species Lithobius niger. The sequence continues at coordinate 27,722 of JAHWFP010212780.1, read as the reverse complement.
TTTGTGCGTTTTATCATTCAACTCCTTTCCAAATTTAATTATAAAAATTTGCTGGAAAGGAGCGGAGTTAGTCATTTCATAGAAGCACTTGGGGTTTTATAGCGGATAATACTCTACTTTCGGTTGCATCCAACTTTCTAAACACAACAACTTACGTATTTAGTAAGTAATTTTTACGAGTTTTTAAGCATTCTCTTTGAGGTAATTACACCCGTCAGCCGTATTTTATTTTTAAGTTCTACTTTACGTTTTTTTTCGAAAGGACTCGAGGGCGTAGGTGATCGTAATATTCAAACTTTTATACACCTTTGCAGTTTGCAGGACCCCCATTGTCATCTGGGGGCTTTACTTAAATACTCCTCTACTATTAGCAATTTTCCCTCCAGATAGAAAGTCCATTTAGTCCATTTTATTATTTTTCTGAACAATTTTTCGGTTCTAAGTATTTCCTATATCTATAGTTTTACTATTCTATGAAGAAGGTATTAAACAGGACAGAAAACTGAATGGGCTCGAGATGTATGAAATAAATACTAATGCAAACCTATTAACGTTGCCTTTTGGAATTAAATGGCAGCTTGCCTGAGCGGGGATTGAACCCACGACCTTTGAAACCAAAGTACCGCTAAGCCGTGTCAATATGGCTTAGCGGTAGGACTTCGGCATTTGGTTTTAAAGGTCGTGGGTTCAATTCCCCAAGCAGGCAATGTGCCATTTAAGTCCAAAAGATAGAGTAAATAGGTTTGTTTCAATCCAACTTTATAAGAATTTTGGGATGTTTAAAATAAAGTGGCCCGTAGGAACAAGGTGCAACAAACTTTGATTAATGCACGTTAGTGTTTGAAAGTTGCCATGTTTATCTGGATTATAGCCAATACATGGAATCGAAAAATTCGTCAGGTATCAGACAGAGCCTCCTTAAATATACACACCAACCGACTTGCCGCCAGGTATCCTGACATAAAAACAAGCCTTTTGGAAGTCCAAGCCTTTTAAAATTCATTATAGTGGACGAATTTTTGGTAGAACACCAATTTGCCGAGTGGATCTCTGTTAAAGCTGGGACGCAGTCTGAACACTTTTTTGGTATTCCTCGTCTCTTTATGTTCTCGTGTTAAAAAAACTTGAACAGTCTCATTCTGTGAATGTTATTTATGCCTACACCAAATTTCAAGCGGATGGTTTAAGTTTTAAATGAGCAAGAGCCGAACAGGCAAAAGTACCCATAATCGGCGCCAACTGTTATGAACTAGATGTCGGGCGACGCTACAGCAGACACAAACGTGCCAGCTGGGCCAAAGCTCAGTCCGGTAGTTTGGATCAGTAGCGTGCACAGTCCCCCAAGAGGGTAGGGCAAAAGGGCACAGTTGGTTTTTTTTTATGGAGAAATTTTTTTCCTGCTCTCTCATTAACCGTTCTTAGCCTTTCTAACCCTTTCCGGCCTTTTTCTGACCTTTTTAGTTCTTTAAGCCGTTTTTCAGGCACTGCCGCTCCAGTACATGAGGGCATTTTATTTATTTTTTTACAAAAAGGGTATTTTCTGAAAAGGGCAGGGTAATGCTCCCCTCCCCCCTACTCCCCTCCTGTGCATGCCACTAGTTTAGATAGTTCATAGTATCTTATTTAGCTCTTAGTTTAAATGGATACCAAATTTGACTTGATTATTTGAAAATAGTTCAGATTCAAACTACGACATGCATAAAAGATATTGGGACCGACCTCAGTTTACAAGAACTTGATCGTCACATCAAAGTCAGTAGTACTCTAGTCCTGTATCTTTTGTACAGAACTTGGTGTTAAAAAAAAAAACTAATGCCTTCTCCCGTTTTGAAACTTGCACTTTGGTGGTATTTTCTTATTTTGTTTTACTACCCTTTTTGTATCCAATTACAGGAATTGTGCAAAGGGATCATACATTCATTCCTTTATCATACTACTATAAATCGTCTATAACAGCCCTGGCAAAGCTGCTGTCTACCTCACCACCGCCTGAAATGCTTTAGCTAGTTTATTTCACGATTTTTGATGTTAAAGCATTTTACAGCATAATTTTTCTACTAGAAAGTTAAGTAAAAGCTTCATACGTAAAGTAAACCAATTAAACTAGTAAACTAATAACCTAACTTTATGAACAATTGAGAATAAAGGCATTGTTAATGCTAGACCGAACCCAGAGCACGTATGTGAATGATGGAGTAAACACCGAATTTTCCCCGATAAAGTTGGGCTTAAGTACCTTCCCTGGACAAGTAAGATGTGAATTATAACTTTGTTACGGCCCACCTCTTTTTATATCGAATTAATTTTATCAGCCCATGGGCGTTTAATAAGCTATTTACAGTATAGCTGTCTAGTATAATAAAGGTATAATTTTGCTACCTTTGGTTTATACTAGACAGGCCCATGGGCAAAACATGTGAACCCCTTTAATATAAACCAAAGATCGCAATGAACGAATAGCTCTATGCAGTGTTTCACGTGACGAGACGAGATGAGGCACGAGACTGACCTCCATCTTTGTCTAGTTTCGAAAATTAAACTGTCTATGCGAAGTCTCAAATTCTTCAGGCCAATTGCAACGGTTACTCCTCTGCCAGATTAGTCTCGTCTCGTGACGTAAAACTAATATCAGGTATAATATTATTCTGTGAATTTGTTACGATGTTTCCAAGTCTAGAAATAGAGCCTAAAACAGCATGTGCTAGGCACCAATCGGGTTGATTTGAAAGTTCAGTTGAGCTTCGTTGCATCAGTGCCTGCCTTCTCATCTTGGTTTCAAAGATATCGTCAGACAGTATCCTCAGGTGCATCTCATCCAGTCTCATTTCACGTGAAACACTACACGCTAACATAAAATTATCCATTTTATGATGGCCACTTTACATTTCTTTCAGTGGCTCACTACACCATGACAACAAGAGGCACACTATTCAACTCCACCTTTGGTTCAACATATCACTTGTCATTGAAGCCCAGTGCTGGCGGAGATATTGAGAAATACACTTTTGTAGTTTCCCGTTTGGCCTTGATCAAGTCTATAAACCTTTCACTTATGGCATGCGATGAGTCAGGGAAGTGCAGCCAGAGCCCAGAGTTGTCTGTTTTTGTGTGCAAGTATTTACCAAATCCAAATGTTTCTGGCGTATTAAACGCAAGTTACGCCAGTTCATTTTTCTTGACGGCAAGGAGTACGATGCTTTATAGAAAGACGTTTTTCAAACACCCAAAGGCTGTGTGTTCTATTCACAAACGAAATTCAGAGATGCTTGGTAATCCAAAGTTCAAAAATGCCCACAAGAGCCGTAATAAGACAACTTCCAATTTCTTCTATGGTTATTTCTTCAATGGTTTTCTGGCAGATACGAACACATTCAGTGCCAGAGGCCTGAATGTTACAAATGTGGGAAATGCAAGCGTCATAAAACGGTCAAATGGAAATATCAGCTCTGCATTGGGAAAGCAGCGACAACATCTTATTTACAACCTAACGGCAAAACAGGATCCTAAGCACCAAAGGAAGCAACAAAGAATTAAGCACAAGCGAAGAAATTATCGTTACAGGTTGCCTTTCATCCCAAAAATACGATTGGCTAAAAGACAAAGTGAGATGGTGGACGAAATCAAATTAGGCCGATCTGGACGCCAGATACGTCAAACTGTTATGAGTCGTAACACTCCAGGTCCTGGTGAAACGACTTTGTCGTTGGGTCAGGAAAACCTCCCGGGCATTACCGATGATGATCCACAGTTCCGCAAAGCGAAAAGGCCAGAGAAACCGGGAAAACTGGACATACCAAAACTACATATACCAAAAATATCGAAAAGGCCAAAACCAGCGAAACCTACCACCAAGCTAATAATTAGGTTAATGACGACGCCGGCGATACCACCATCCACCAAACGATCAAATCGTCTTCCCAAAACAACGACTGCCTCTACAGAACCAACTACTACTACTAAGCAAACAACCACTCCGACAACCAAGTCGAGTCGACCTAAGCCAAAGAAAAAAGACGATAAAATGGATCATGAAGACGCTCCCACTACCAAAGATCCAACTGACACCACTTTACAACCGGGCGAAAAACCTAAAGAAAGGCCTGGTCACACTAGTGGGCCTATGGTTGGTTTTGGGGTTAAGAATTGGGCTGGGTACTATGATATGAAAGAATGGTGGGAAACAACAGTAATACCTATTATTGATAGTACGGAACTTGAAACTGTGGATGTGTACCAAGCTGATACAACTGGTTTTGACGAACGAATTGAGTTATTCACAACGACGTTAGGTGGAACCACTACAGAGGTAGTTATCGGCCGAGCAGCAGATGCTGATGAAGTGCCGGGACCACGTTTCGCAGCTGTTACGGAACATGAGAATTTCACTATCTACATCCGGCCCATCATTGCGGGCAGTCAACGAAGCTGGTGGTGGCTTCTGGCTACTTGTTTCTTTTTGGCAGGATGTCTTAAGTTGGTGGCTTTTGCTCTCATAATTGTATGCTTGAACTATTTGTTATTGAAACGAGGCTACATCTACGATAAAGAGGATAGACCAATTACACAGCGGCGATGGTCTTTCAAGAAAAGAAAATCTATCCCTCCAGCTCCATGACTACCAGCGATTCAACAACTAACATTTGTATAGAAAAAGAAAAGTAGGGATACCAACGCTCTCAAGGGCAAGGCACACTGATGAACCCTAAATATAGGTATGATGGGTCTTATACAGGACATTTTCTTGATAATTTTTGGTTTATTAATAGTCACTAAAATATATTTTACAATTATCAGGTATTATAAGATATTGTACAACTAATTGAATTTCTTTTTGACATTTTGGTACGATCAAGTGTACATACATTACCTGATTCATATATTCCCGCTTTTGACCGTATCACAAGATTTTCTTGGTGTTTTAAATTGTTCTTTTAACAATCAAGAAAAGATCGATTTAAAAGAACAATTCCAGATGCTTCCTTCCTTCCTTTTAAACTGTTTATTTTAATTGCAGCCAGTAAACTGATATCATATCAAAAACCAAAACTGGTAGAAGAGGCCGCCAAGTTTCGAATGGTTCGGTCCTTCAAAGGAGTGATATCAACACACCAAAACATTCGCCAAGTTAATCGCACCGCCTAATAATTCGAAGGTTAAATGAAAACTAGAACATTGCTACTTTCGGTAGCAATGTTCAAGTTTTCATTTAACGTCCAAAGTATTATTCGGTGCGATTAAGTTGGCGAATGTTTTGGTGTGTTGATATCACTCCTTTGAAGGGCCGAACCATTCGGAACTTGGCGGCCCCTTTTACCAGTTTTGGTTTTGATATGATATCACTACTTTTTTTTTTAAGTGTGTACTTACTTAACTCCACTACCGTGCAGATTTGTAATAAAGTGCCACGTCAACAAGAAATTGGTTTTCAACAATTTGCTACTACCGTTTGCCTATACGCCGAACCATTCTTAACTTAGTCACCTCTTTGGTTTGGTTTTAATTTTGTTGTAATTTGTTTTTTCTAGTTAGTTTTGGTGTGTTGATACCACTCCTTTGAAGGGCCGAACCACTCTCAACTTGGTGGCCTCTTTACCAGTTTTTGGCTTTGCTTATTTTACTTTGTGTAAACAGTTGGCTTATTTTTCGTGAATTGGACGTGAATACAATTTCTTTGGTAACGTTATTTAGATTTATCTTGTTACACTAGTGTGTGTCTAGGCACGCACGTCAGTATACACGTTGTCATTGCCCGAAGTTTGGCCGCCCAATGATAGACGATGCCGACAATACTACCAATGGTTATAACAATATTTTCGTACTTACGCACGCTTCCACGCCATCCCCGTTACGCCCCCAGGCTTCAAACCATAAAAGGTATGCAGTTCGTATTGTACTGCACCCATTCATTCAATTTCATAGCTGGAAGCCTTCCCATCATATCAGTATCGATGAATAATCACCCTATGACCCTACGTTATTGAGGGTCAGATTTTGCATTGAAAGCAGCTTAGCTGGCATTCCTAAACGAGTTAATTTTTGTTAGGTGGGTCATTGCTCTCGATTTCAACACAATTTAAACTTTCGTACCGTATTATTATTTTTCCCCAAGTACCTGAAATGTGCCCAACTACGCTTCAAGATATAAGACACCGACGTTATGGCGTCGCGCTACAATGGTTCACAACTTCGACAAGTGAATTGATGTGATGTTTGTTGTGATGTTTGTTGCCTAATTTGGCGCGACACACTAGCGTATTTCTAGAAATTCGACCTGTAACTAGAATTAGGAAACAAAAACAGAGCTCGTTTGATGTTTAAGGTAAGGTTTATCTGATCCGAACTTCAAACAGCAAAGTAACACAAATAAACTTTCCTGTAAGGGGTTTCTCATACCGCAGTGTTTCTGTACTGTTTAGTCCACGTGAAACCTTACTGCTGTATTCACATATTTGTTCAGTTTTTACTTCTAAACACGATGAGGTCTGATTGGTTCATTCTACTTCGCTAAACGATATCGCTGAAAAATCGTAAAAACCATACTTTTAGTGTGCTTAGCACAGAACTACAGATTAAGTAATTCATGGTTCGTGCGACTCCTTGAAAACCTAGAAATGTCGTTGAAATAAAAATGAAATACCAGTCTCTTAAAGTCTTGAATTTGAAATCTTGAAAAGTTGTGCATGTATCAACAGGACGAACGGAAACGTGACGACTTGACTAGTGTAATACTGCAAGATTTAGCCCCGAAAGTAGGCAGGTATGTAGCCTATATCATACACTATACACTAATAATAATTTTGAAAGTTGGGAAATGGTTTTAATTTTCTTTACGTGTCTGATGGTTGAATACAGCAGTAAGGTTTCACGTGGACTAAACAGTACAAGAACGCTGCGGTATGTGAAACCTTACAGGAAAGTTTATTTGTGTTACTTTGCTGTTTTGACTTATGATCAGTTACACCTTACCTTAAACATGAAGCGAGCTCGTTTTTGTTTTTTAATTCGTGATCTCTTTTGACATACCAACTTGGTTTGTTCGCATCTCTCTATCAGTGGCTTTATCGGTTATTTATAATATACTCCAAAACAAAACTTGTTAAGGACTTCCGCCAAGCTTTTCGGCCGTGTGAAGTTGTGACATCAAACGTCAAGCTCTATCGCCAAGCTAATCCCACCGAGTAATAGTTTGAGGGTTAAATGAAATATATGAATTGCTTACAGCGCAATTTTCTATAATTTTATTTAACGTTTGAAGTCTTAGTCGGTGGGATTAGCTTAGTGAAAGAGCTTGGCGTTTGATATGACGACTTCACACGGCCGAAAACTTGGTGGGAGTCCTTAACAAGTTTTGGTTTGGGTTAGATATCACATAATTTTGGTCCAAAATGACAATTGACGAATCCATTTTTTTCCCCGAAATTATGGGATGGAAAAGCCAATCCAGTTTTCTGGTCGATTTCATTTTTTTTTGCTTTTGTTTCATTTTAAGGACAGCATTCATATTTTTTCATGTGATTAGTATTTATTACGAGTATAACACCTTATCTCGTCTAAGCAGTTGCTGACTGTAGCTTTTTGACGCGCACCCAGCGTTAGCCATGGCGCCAGAAGGAGAGAGGGTCAATTTTGCTAGGTATATCCTATCGGAAATCCTAGGTTCTTTTACATGCCACAATCGACATGAGCACGAGACATCACAGGGCCCTTCTCTGCCCGAAAATGCCAGGGGTGGTTGAGGCCGGAGTCGAACCCGGGATCTCTAGCACAGGAGACGGTCATAACGCAGTTGCTGACTGTTTTCGTTATCATTATTGCTTTGCTTTACGGTCCCTTTCTATTTTTTTTTGGGGGGGGGGGGGGTTACTTCCGTTACCTTAAGTATTAAACGAGTTCGACTTTGTTTTGCTAATTCGTGCTACTTTGGCATATCATGCCGTTTAGTTGGTGGGATTTGCTTGGCAAAATAGCTTGGCGTTTGATATCACGACTTCACACGGCCGAAAAGCTTGGCGGGAATCCTTAACAAGTTTTGTTTTGGGGTAGATATCAGATCTTTTTGGTCCAAATTGATGAAATCCATTTTTTTACTTAGTAATTATGAGATGGAAACGCCAATCTAGTTTTCTGGTCCATTTTTTTTTTTTTTTGGCTTCCGTTACATTTTGAGGAAAGCCTTTTAACATTTTTTCATATGATCGCGTCAAGTTAGGCAACAATCATCACAACAAACATCACATCAATTCAATTATCGAGGTTGTAAACCATTGTAGCGCGACGCCATAGCGTCAGTGTCTTACATCCTGAAGCAGAGTTGGGTGCATTTCAGGTATTTGGGGAAAAATAATAATGCGGTACAAAAGCTTAAATTGTGCTGAAATCGAGAGCAATGGCCCACCTGACAAAAATTAACTCTTGTAGGAATGCCTGCTAAGCTGCTTTCAATGCAAAATCTGACCCTCAATAATTTTGAAAATGTGTTACTACTAGCTAGCTAGCTAGTCTGCTCATCCCCATGTTAAATCCCATAGGGTGATTATTCATCAATACCGAGATAACGAGAAGGCTTTCAGCTATGAAATTGGACGAATGGGTGCAGTACAATGCGAAATGAGTACCTTTTATGGTCTGGAGCCTGGGGGTGTAACGGGGAAGGCGTGGGAGGGCGCGTAAGTACGAAAATATTGTTATAACCATTGTTAGTATTGTCGGCATCGTCTCTCGTTGGACGACCAAAGTTCGGACAATGAGAACGTGTCTACTGACGTGCGTGCCTAGACACACACTAGTGTATCACGATAAATATAAACAACGTTGCAAAATAAACCAGCTGTAAAAACAAAGCAAAATAAACAAAGCCAAAAACTGGTAAAGAGACCACCAAGTTAAGAGTGGTGCGGTCTTTCAAAGGAGTGATATCAACACACCAAATCTGCCCAACTTTGGCAAAAGGAAGCATCTAGCAAAAAGCTGATTTTGAGGTAGATATCAATTCTTAGCAAGGAGCATCTACTCTTCAAGCCTACGGCTTCAAAAAATGAAAAGTCGGCTTAAAACACGGACTTTCATGATGCCAAAAGGAAGCACCTACAGCCATAAACCCTAATTCCGTAAGCAAAAAGAAGTATCTGAACTTTTACGCAGATGCTTCTTTTTGTTTCAGTGTCCTACTGCATTCGTGTTGGAAGCATATACATTGACCAATCAGAGACCAGAAATGTCCGCAGATGCTTCTTTTTGTTTCATTATTCTATTGCCTTCGTGTAGGAAGTTCGGCATTGACCAATCAGAGAACAGAGAAGTTTGCGTCACTACCATCGTTTTGCTAAGCTTTGGCTAGCAGACTCAACCGCGTGTTGTGTTGGCTTTTTCAGCTCAAGAACTATTTAAAGAAATACAAAATGGGGCTAGCGTTGAAAGGGGCACTACAAAAGCAAAGAACGTTTACGATTTGCTTAAGAACATATTCATATTAGAGGATATAGGTGATGTTAGTTTTTGTCGGTATATAACTCATGACAGGTTCAGGCAGTACCAGAAAGAACTGAATTATAAGAACACCATACGCGAAGTAAAGTTTGAGAAAGGGTCACGGTTCATGAAGTTTAAAAACAACTTTTCCGAAACATTGTACAAGGTCTGTGAATTTTTGAAAATAAGGTTGGAAATTGATGCCAGTTTTTGAGCCCCGACACTTTGACCGATTTTCCGTACCTTCCGTAACGGAATACCACTGCCTGCTTACGACGAGGCCAACTGTGGCATCCCAGGAGACAAAAACAAAATATCAAAGACAAGTTGTTTGAATTAATGCCTGCAAAACGCAAGAAGTTCCGGGGAGATCTAAATGTAAATGATAATTCCAAGATTTGCTGTTCACGTTGTATACGCATACAATTCTTTAATTCAATGGGTGACATGATTATGGCAATGCATCCATTAAATCGTAATTTAAAGTGCTCCAATTTTAAAGTATTTCAATGTTTCAAGTTCTGGGAGTAAATAATAATTCCGAAGTTTAACTTTTTTTTGCAATTATAATAATAGGAAACAAATGTAGTGCATTACATATACTTATTCAAACCCTGAAAATACAAAATAACATCATCACAGAACAACCTACCCTCAATGCAAATATGCTCTCTTTTGTGATGATTTTGGCAATAATACTAAGGCAAAATGAAGCATCTGTCAAAACAAGGAAGCAAGTGCAGTATGTTTGTCAGTCATACTGAGGCAAAAAGAAGCATCTATCAAAACACCCCTTAAATACTGAAAAATATTCAAATTAATTTTTTTTGGCAAAAAGTCCTAATTAAACTAATTTATAATCGACAAACACCATCCTTATGCTGTATTTAGTCAGGGAACGGGAAAACTTCAAACTTTAAGTGCTATTTACTCAAAACTTACTATTTGTAGATGCTCCTTTTTGCCAAAGTTGGGCAGAAATATAACTAAATAGAACAAATTACAACAAAATTAAAACCAAACCAAAACATATAAAGAGGTGACCAAGTTGAGAATGGTTCGGCCTATAGGCAAAAGGTAGTAGCAAATTGTTGAAAACCAATTTCTTGTTGACGTGGCATTTATTACACATCTGCACGGTAGTGGAGTTGATTCAATACACAATTTTTAAAAAAAGGAGTGATATCATATCAAAAACCAAAACTGGTAAAATGGGCCTTCAAGTTCCAAATGGTTCGGCCCTTCAAAGGAGTGATATCAACACACCAAAACATTCGCCAACTTAATCGCACCGAATAATACTTTGGACGTTAAATGAAAACTTGAACATTGATACCGTAAGTAGCAATTTTCTAGTTTTTATTTAATCTTCGAACTATTAGTCGGTGCGATTAACTTGGCGAATGTTTTGGTGTGTTGATATCATTCCTTTGAAGGGCCGAAGCATTCGGAACTGGCGGCCCCTTTTACCAGTTTTGGTTTTTGATACGATTAGTATTTCTTATTAGTACTGCAGAAGCACGGATTTATTTAATGTTCAGTTTGGCATTGTTGCAGAATAACAATGTTTAAAACAATGTAAAACAATCAATTTGGTCGTTTAGCGTTTCCTAACCACTGAACCACTGACCAATTAGAAGAGGCTTTATGAAAAGGGCACTTCACCGTAGCAATACCTTTAAAATGAGCTAAGAACAAGCTTTATTCACCGCATGGAAGAAATTATTTTCGTGTTACAAAAAAAGCGTTACGAATAGCCAGTAATAGGCAAATATGAACGTTATTCACGTCGTTTTTTCAACAAGAAAATGTTAAGCTGTTTCACTAGCAGTGAGTTTATGTTGTCAGGCTACCAAAGTCTCACGATCAAACAAGTTTCAGCTTGTTCTGTCGCATTGTTATTTATCCTCAGAAAGCTGAACACAGCCAAACTACCTTAGCTGTAAAGACACAACGTGTCTAGTAGTCGCCATGCTCATATATATATATTTTATCTGGATGTTATCGTGTATCTTGGTGGGCAACACACTAGCGTGTGTTTTGATTCGTCAAATGTCAACGTTATTCGCATCGTTTTTTCAACAAGAAAAAGGTAAGCTGTGTCACTAGCAGTGACATTTACGTTGTCAGGCGACCAAAGTCTCCCGATCAAACAAGTTTCAGCCGTTTCTCTCGCATTGTTTTTTATCCTCAGATAGTTGAAATCAGCTAAACTACCTTAGCTGTAAAGACTCAACGTGTCTAGTGTTCGCCATGCTGATATATATATTTTATCTGGATGTTATCGTTAATCTTGGCTGTCTTGATACAGGACGGCAAGCCATGGGCAGCTGACATTTTAGTTCTAACACAGGAGAGTGACGTGAAATCATTATATAAATCAACTCGTAATAAGGTTAATGCTTCCTCTCACGTTTGGGGTGAATTGTTGCCTCACGAGCATTGTACATTTGCTTAATCGTCAGTCTACACTTTGCGTCTGGCGTTTGCTGATTGGCATTGTTGCATAAAAACATTGATTAAAACAATGTAAAATAGTAAAACGATCGTTCAGGTCCCTGTAACCCGGAACGGGACGACTAATTGAAATTTCTATTTCTATAAAGGGCTCTTCTCCGGAAGTAGATCTTTCAAATGAGCTAAGAACCAGCTTCCTACGACCATTTAGTCTGTAGAGACCATTGTATAAACGTGTCCAAATAAGTCCATCTTGGCCACAAAAATTAAACTCACGATTCCAGCTGAAGTCCAGATCTCCAATGAGACAAATTGGGAATTAATAAAAGTTAGCACACGTGTTTGCCAAGTCCCACAAAGCTCACATACCAAATCTAATAGAGGGAAATTTTGAAAGACGGCGGAGAAATTAAGCATCGAAATTTCAGCTTTAACATGGGAGACTGAATTCAAACCTGAATTGAACAAACATCGTGACTTTCTTGATCTACAAACCCAAGATATTACTGACTTGTTTATAGTGGCAAGAAAGGCATGTGTGACATGCGCACTTTAGGTGCCGCGTGGTATGATTCGGGTTAGTGTCGAATACTATTGGCCTATATGATCACGTGATTCACTGTTTCACGTCAGGCTTGTTTGCATCGTTGCAAAATTGATCCCCACTTGAAATTCATTTCCAGCCCTATCAAATTCAGGCCACGCCAACAGACCTAACCTATGATACAAATGGTACCAGTACAGACCTAACCTATGATAATAATAGTACCGGTACATACCTAGGCTATGATAACAATAGTACCAGTAGAGACCTAACCTATGATAAGAGTAGCACCAGTACATTCTTATGCTATGACAATAATAGTATACCAGTGCAAACATATGATAACAATAGTACCAATACATGCATAACCTATGATAACAGAAGTGCCAGTACAGACCTAACCTATAACAACAACAGTACCAGTACAGACCTAACCTATGATAACAGTAGTACCAGTACAGATCTAACCTATGATAACAATAGTACCAGTACACACTTTACCTATGATAAAAGTAGTACCAGTACAGGCCTAACCTATGGTAACAATAGTACCAGTTCAGTGTTTGTGTGGCAGTCCACGAAAACTGCCACATACATAATAACTAAAATCATAATGGGAAAACCGTAGTGGGCATACTGTATGCCTAAGGTGCACATGTCGGAGGTATACACTGGCACTACTCTTAAAATTCCTCATATGTTGGTGGCTGTCCTCGTCATACATTAGGTAGGATCTGAATTCTGGCAAAAACTCCTCGCTCTAAATAGACTCCTGCTAGGATGGATATATCAGACACATTTAAACTAGGCCATAAACAGTACATTGGTGAGTTTGGTGTTTGGCCTTCTCGAAAGATGTCACCCCCAGCCACGAACTCACCACCTCATAAATGACCACATGCCCACATGAAGACTTTGATGATAGCTTTGGTTCTGAAGTGCTTTTAACAAATTTGCTTAATGAAAATTATATAAATTTTACCCCGAGTGACCAGAAGTGAGCAGAAGTGACCAGAAGTGTGCGTCTTCTCGCAAGCCCACTACGTCTGTCAACAAGGAATATCTTTCCCATGCTGTTGTCTGCTGCATCATGTGGATGGCATGGTATGATTGACTGATCAACTCTGCCCCTGGTGCACCATTCAATTTTTACTGACTGTATCAGATGAGCACCGTCGTTCAGCCCATGAATAAATTTAAACTGAAAGTATTTGCAATCTTAAAAAAATAAAATCGGTTTTTCAAAAGTTAAGAAGCATGCAATGTTCTCACTTTTGACTTGCTTACTACCCATTGTATATGATTTCGTACCAAGGTGATATCTGAATACAAACTAGCCATGGCCTAGCCATAACATGTATATGGATAAAACTATAACAAATAGGTTTGTTTAAATTCAAGCCGTAATGGCCAAATCCACAGATTTGCAAAGCATTGCTGTATTTAGTACACTATCTCCAGCAGAAACTATGTAAACGGGTCAATATACTACTGACGCCAAAAAATTGATGCAAAAAGGTTTTTAACGGATTCTGCTTCCATTTACTAGGAAAAAAACATACTAAAAGTCTAGTTGAATCGACCACCGGAAATGGGTCATTTCTAAGATGGCGTCCAAGATAGCTGCTGGAGCTTAAAGTGGGTTTGTCTCAAACACTATTAAAGGTGGTTTTGGTGTCTAACCTTACATTTTATGACTCTAGAAACCCAATGGACTCAAGTAAATTAGTATCATATAATCAGTTAATTACTCAATGTCAACTAATTACTGTGGGGCTACAAAGAAACACATAAATTCACGGAAAGGGCTTTATCGGTTGTTATTTTTCAGTGGATATTGGCAAGTCTACAAACTATTTTCAGTTTTTGTTACCTTGTATAGACAATAATAATGCACATTCAGTCAGGTTGCCAAACTGCAATTTAGGCAGGAAGAACGTTTCGGTGTATAAGGATGTTTACTGAATGGTTTCGGTATGTTTTGATTTGATAAATTCGAATCTGCTGGGTGCCAGCTTGGCACCTTTCAAGCTTAGAAGTAAATGAATTCAAACGTCACCCCCCCCCCCCCTACTTCTCAAGTACGTCTTAGTGAATGGCATGTCAAGTTTTATCGTTTTTTTTCTATAATTTACAACGTTAAAGTACTCGGGTGACCTTTCTACTCAACTTAAATGGATATAATTAAACTTGGATAAAAGTAGGGAATATTTTTCTCCAAAGAGATCAAGACGAGCTGTGTACGTCAAAAAAGGAGCATCCCAGACCAATTTTTTGCTTATCCTGTTGAGAAATGTTGGTTATAATTTGTATAATTTCCCACTTTAAAATACCTAACCGAATCCAAACCCAACCCAAACCCAACTCAAACCCAACCCGGACATGATCGCAAACCCAACCCTAACCCAACACAACCCCAACCTATCAAATTAACCAAATGAGGTATAATTCGACTTGAGTAAAGGAAATTTGCGTTTTAATGTGGTAATACTAAGAACAGTTGTCTACGTCAAATACAGACTGTTTCCCACAATCATTTTTTATGACCTGTTTTGGAGTTAATTTATACCCAACTCCCAGTTCCCTATTCCCAAGGTAAAAGTACTTTTGTGACCTATATAGTTACCCTAAATGGAAGCTATACCCTCAATGGAAGTTACCCCTGAATGAAAGGTGGGAACGTGTTTTTTATCCAACGACTCTGAGAAAAGTTGTTCACGTCAATTAGTGGCAGTCCCACAGCTATTTTTGCGTAACCTGTTAAGGAATTGCGCATATAATTTATAATCATTCCAGAGTTTAAAGCACTCCATTAACCTAACTAATTAACTTAAACTGATATAATTCGGCCTGAACAAAATTTAGAAAGTCTTTACATCTAATGAAACTACAGAAACATTTATTCTTACAGAAGGGACCGTTCTACAGCTCTTCCCTCAAGGGACCTGGCAGATTCGGAATTTCGTCATCAAAACATACTGAAACGGGTGAGAAATTTTCCTTATACTCTAAAACGTTCTTCAGGCCTAAATGGAAGTTTGGCAAACTAACTGTATGTGCATTGTTATTGTTTGTACAAAGTAACAAAAAATGAAAGTCCTCTGTGGTCCAGTGAACACCAACAACAACCAATAATGCCATTTCCACGAATTTTTTTTGAGTTTATATGGTGTTCTTCGGAGCACCACTAGTTATTAAGTGATACTAATTTACTTGATTTCATCAGATTCCTTGTGTCATAAAATCTAGGGTTAGACACCAAAACCACCTTCCTGCATTTAATAGTATGTCCGATAGGCCCATTTTAAGCTCTCGCAGCCATCTTGGATGGCATCATAGAAATGACCCTTTACGGTATTTAGATTAAACTAGACTCACAGTATATTATTTTTCATAGCAAATGGAATCAAAATACGTTGATAAATTTTCGTTTCAGTTTTTTGGGGTTAGGTTTTTTAAGCTTCCTGCAGCCATCTTGGACACCATCTTAGAAATTATCAGTTTTTGATGGTCCGATTAAACCAGACTTTAAGTGTGCTATTTTCCATGGAAATGGAAGCCTGAACTAGCAGAAAAATTTGTCGTATCAATTTTTTTGGGTTTAAGCTGTTTTTTTGTGTGTGTGTATTGACTCGTCTAATAGACCTATACTATCTTTGCTGAAAAAGGTTTATTTGGTTTAGTTGGTATTGCAACTAAATAACACATAGAGTTATCTTAAATCCTCGACTGACTTTTAGAACACTACCCAGTCATGTCAGGTTACAGAGTGCTGCAATTAAGAGTCCATGTGTGAGTTTGTTAGGGCCAACAGAGATACAGCTAAACACCGATATAGCTCCACACAAACGCTGTGGATTTCACAGTCTGTAGCACCGACGAGAGTGCCTCCATCTTTCGTCAATGTTGGGATAACGTTCGGTTTCACGTGGTTATACATAACTTTATGTTACGTCTATTTATAGTTGGTTCGTGCACCTAAAAACCTTTTCCGAATGAAAGTATAAATGAAAGTAGATATTAGGGAATTTAAGTCCTATGACAGTTGATATTCACCCAAAGCGAGTATAGCCGAAGCTATCAAGATTTCTGTCCCTTCTGGTTCTGAGGGGTACTAACTAGAAAAGTTGGACTTAACAAAATTTGGGGTCATCAGTTTTTTGTGGACCACCCTGTATACTATATGATGTAAAAACTATCAAACTCGAAAGAATAAAAATTGTATAGCTGGAAAAGCAATAAATATTGCCTGGGTCAGGGCTAGCACTTCATTCCTGGAGCATTAACTCAGTTATAAACTCTGGCACATTTAAATTTCCCTGCTTGAAGGATAATAAGATGTTTCACTTATTGTACTCTTATTATATTTGTTTCAGTAAATCACTACACCATGACTACAACTGGTTCTCTCCTCAATTCCTCTCTTACCACGACATCCAGACTTTCACTATCGCCACGACCTGGTGGACAACTTGAACAATATTCTTTCAGAGTTTCCCATTTAGCCGTCATGATGAAAGCTGTCACCATTTCGTTGAAGGCGTGTGATGAATCAGGGAAATGCAGTCAGAGCTTGGAATTGCTGGTTGTCGTCACGTGCAAATACTCGGGAAATATTACAGAATATACTCTTGGTCATGAAAGAACGGAAAAAAAAGTTGATGTGTACTTTAAATTGTTTTTCAAAAATTCAGATGCAAAGAAGGATAGTTGTTATTCAATAAAACAGAAGAAACATGTCCATGGTCCGATTTGGTCCACAGGAAAATTAAGTTCTGAAAACAATCCTAATTCAAATGAAACCATCATTGATGATAATGTAAGAATGGAGGAGATGAAGAAAGGTAAGCGAAGACTGAACTTGACTTCCAACTTTAGAAGTGCAGCAGTCTTCAAACCTTTGCATATGTCTGAAGAGTATGGGTTAGTAAATTATCAACAAATTACAGCCAGTAACCCAGCAGCACTACTTGTCCCTAAGCTTTACGTTCAGGAGACGAAATTTTTGAAAGGCAGAATTAGGAAAAAGAGACGAAATTACAGTTACAGGTTGCCGTACATCCCAAAGATAAAGATTCACAAGAGGTTCAGTATTGGGGAAGATGAAAATGAAGTTGAAATCGAGACAACGACAAAACATCAAACGGAAGATACTGCCATTGTCTCTACTCCAGTTATTGAAGACCATACAACACAGCCAAATGATCATATTGATAATCCTAAAGTGAAACCCGTAGCAATGGATCCAAAAGAAGGCATCGATAAACCTATGAGCATTAAAATAGCAATGCCGCCTTTTGAAAAAGTAACGCTACAACCGACAGTAACTGTTAGTCATCCTTCAACAAGCAAAACAAATCATCCTTCAACAAGCAACACAGTAGGAACTACTACCAAGACTGCAAGACAGACTCGTCCACCAACAAGCAGCACAGTAGGAACTACTACCAAGACTGCAAGACAGACTCATCCACCAACAAGCAGCACAGTAGGAACTTCTACCAAGACTGCACGACAGACTCGTCCTCCAACAAGCAGCACAGTACGAACTACTACCATGACTGCACGACAGACTCATCTTCCAACAAGCAAAACTGTAAGAACTACTACCAAGACTGCAAGACAGACAAGACTGCTGACTCGACCAACAACCCGTACAGCACCCACAACAACTAGAAGAAGAACTACTACTGCACGTACAACTACTAGGCAACAACCCATCAAACCTTACCTTATTCCATTTGACAAATTGAATCGAGTTTTTCCCCGTTTAAGACCTAAACAGCGCAGGCAAAAGAGACCAAAGAAAAATAAAAACCCATTCCGAATCATGCTCCAGAGAAGAAAGCAGATGGGTAGTTTGGGTCCCGATCCAGATCAAACTACTCGTGACCCAGTTACAACGCTGAACCCGGCTGATACACAAAAAGAAAAGCCAAAATCTGGTCAAACACTTGAGCCGTTAGACCCAGCCGACAGATGGAAAGACAAGCCAAAGCCTGGTCAAAATCGTGCGCCATCGAACCCGGCCGACAACCGGAAAGAAAATCCAAAGCCTGGCGAAAATCGTGGGCCTATGTCTGGAGATGTGAGTAAGGGCTCGGGTGGAGGGGTATACCATTACATGAAAGAATGGTGGGAAACAACAGTCATACCCATAATGGATAGTACGGAACTTGAAACTGTGGATGTGTACCAAGCTGATACAACTGGGTTTGACGAACGAATTGAGTTATTCACAACGACGTTAGGTGGAACCACGACAGAGGTAGTTATCGGCCGAGCAGCAGATGCTGATGAAGTGCCGGGACCACGTTTCGCAGCTGTTACGGAACATGAGAATTTCACTATCTACATCCGGCCCGTCATTTTGGGCAGTCGACGAAGCTGGTGGTGGCTTCTGGCTACTTGTTTCTTTTTGGCAGGATGTCTCAAGTTGGTGGCTTTTGCTCTCATAATTGTATGCTTGAACTATTTATTATTGAAACGCGGTTACGTGTATGATAAGTCAGAGAGGCCAAAACGTCCGCGGTTGAAAAGGAAAAAAGTGAAAAGCCCCCCACCGAATCCCGCTCAGAAAACAGGAGAGCCTCGGCCAGTGCAGTGCTGTGGAAGAAGATAGTTTGGGCTGTATATAGTGTATTCTTGCACACCAAGTGTCCTTTTTCGTCTCTAGAGATATTGTATTATAATGCGTAAATACTTCATCTTAGTACATCATTGTATGACATTGTATTCATACTTGATTTTAATTTGCCAGTTTTAGTGGTAGTCTGCAAATAAAAAAAAAATTCATTTGGTAAAAATTATTTGTTTTTTTGTTGAATTTGTCAAGCGTGAAGTTCCTACGTTTCTACTTATTGATGACTTAGGCTGTTGAAAATGCCTAAATCTGGAAAATGGTTTTAGAATATATTTTTTTCCTATTTTCTTGGTCGATCGAGCAGAGCGAGTGAGGTTGAAGTGCTCGACTGAATTAGGATTTTGTGTGTGATCTCTGTGTCTGTCTGGGACAGGACGAAGCTCGCAATTTTGTTCTTATCTGGTTGAAATTTTGTGAAAAGAGGAGCTTTTAAGTCAAGGACAATTCCCCTCCCCCTCTTCCCTGACAGCATTGACCCCCAGACAATTCCCTCCCAAAACAATTTCTCCCAGACAATATCCCCTGAAAAGTTTCCCTCTTGATCAATTTTTTCCCCAAATGTTTCCTCTCGGCATGGATACCATGTCACATGCCAATCGTCGGAGCTTTGCTCTGGTTCCCAGGTACCACCCAAAGACTTCCTTTTATATACTGGAATTAGTACATTCGACACTTTCATTTAGGTCTGGAACAACCAACAGGGGTTGTGGGGGGAGGGGGTGTTAGAAATCAAGCTAGCAGGTGAATAGTTTGAAATAAGTAAAATTCGTTACGTATGAAACACTAAAATATCAACAATTACAGGATCGATTTTGCTTTCAATACACGAAATTCATAATGCTTCAATATCTTATGAACAACCTCTTAAGAGCATTGATCATTAGGGGGATAGCTAAGAAGGAATTAGCTATGAAGGAATAATAATATTGAATAAAAAAAAGCAGGGAATTAAATAATAAATAAAGGTCTAACCACATTTATACCACGGCTGTGACGTCATGCTAACTCAATGCCATGCTAAATTTCCGTTGGTTAAATCCCGTTAACCAACACCGGAAGTGTGCGTCATGGCAAAAACTGTGGGTTATCAAGTTACCCCACACATTTGCCGATAACCCACACTTTTGACACTTCCGGATCACGCGACCGGGAACGCACACACAAACAACCAAATACTGCGTGCAAAAAAAAGGCGTAACGCAATAAAAACGTACAAAACGAATTACTTAAAAGGAATGAAATCCCATCCCTGCAAACTCTTATATGTCTGGCCTATAAGCTATTCAGTCTGCGTTAACTCCCCCCACCCCTCCCTCCACAAACTAAAATGTAATGACCTTCATTCATACCGATACCCTATTATCGTATTTTTTAACCAATTCTCAAACTACAAACGCTCAAAATGAATTACATACCTTTCCAGAATGTTATTCTATCCCTGCGACCTCTTATCGAAGTTCTATCACTCCGAAAAGCTTCGAAAACACAAGCGAGCTGGCTAGCGTGAAATAGGGTGAAACGACGCTTCGTCTCCTTCCCACCCACTCCCCCCACAAACAGACGTAAAGGACTCGTCGGTCTACCATCCACTCCACCCTCCATAAACTAAAATGGAATGACCTTCATTCATATCGAGATATTTTCACAAAACACAAACACGTTTTAATAAAATAAGAGTTGGCTAGACGTCCCAACCGTGGCATAAAACAGTTATTGGCTAGAATCTCGCGGTTATTGATTTTTAACCAACGGCTGCGATCAGTGTCCGTCCTCGACCTCGATCTAACGCCCTCGACCTTTGCATACTTGAGCCAGGCCAATGATCGCAGCCGTTGGTTAAAAACCAATAACCTCTCGCTTCTAACCAATAACTATTACTAATGGATTGGAGTCGGAAGGGGAAATGCACTAACACCAGTTTTAAAAGGGAAGGTAATAATGTAAAAGAAAAAGACATCAATGGACAAGTGAAGCGACCAATTCTGGCCGCTTTAAAAAAGTCCTAAGCCAAGTTTTATTTAATATTTTCATTCACCTCAACGACCTTATGGGGCAATTTAGCATTCCATGCGTGGATAACCCTAAGCAAAGAAAGTTTTCTGGCACTCAAGCGTGGACGCCTGTGAAGCAAGTTTAAAAGAATGTCCACGAGTGATCGCACGATTAGGATCGAAAAATGGCAGATCAACAGCCAATAAACCTGTAAAATCTTAAACATAAGAATTAAATCATCAATGGGTTTCTACGAAGTTCAAATGATCAATGCCCGGTCCGAACCAACCTCTCACAGTAAGACAAGTACCGCAAACCGCAGATCCGTTTTGTGAACTTTTGTTGGACAGATTCAAGTCTTGTCAATATCGTCGAGCAACGATTGGGACCACACCTAGCTGATAAACTCAAGGATGGGGCGAACTACATTTCCAAAAATGAAGCAGAGATCCACAATAGCAGCTAACCTACGAAAGGCCTTTGCCGAAATACAAAGACAATGAATAGAGGGATGAAGGTTTTGAAGTAAAGGCAAATCCTTAAATTGCTCACTTCAGAAACAATGGGAAAAGGCTGGTTTCTAGTCATTGGCACGAAAATATCTATTTACCTGTAAATCTCTTGCATTCAGTTCCTGGATGCTCCTTATCATTCTTGAGGTTTTTTCTCTATCTAGATTCGGCCAGCTTCGCAACCTTACTCCCCACCTATAAAAGCATTCAGCCCGGGTCGGCCACCATCTCTTTTCCTTAAGCTCTCGTTGAAGACGGTTGCTGCGGTCTCTCTTCAGCAAGCCATCCCTCGCCTAGATCTTTCGCCTGAAAGAAGATCCTTCGCACGAAAGAAGATCCTTCGTTTGAAAGATGATCCTTTGCCCGAAAGATCCAAGATAGCGTCCATCATCCTTCGTTCCTTCACTTCGATACTTTGCCCAGAAGCACAAGAAGGACAGGATGCACCCACACAATCAGCAATGCTCTGCCGACATGACCAGCTTTACGAATCGGCTGAATTCCACGCTCAACACCGTCTTCTTTCTGCTGTTATCCTCCAAGCCCGCTTTGGTCTCGTCCTTCCAAGCAGCAACCGAGCAAGCTTTGTCCACACATGGAAATTCTCTCGCATCACGACATGATCTACGAGACAGCTGTAAAACTCTCTTTACTCCGCCTCTCTCCAACCAGCCCCGGCTTCTCTCCGCCAGGCCCTCGCCCTCGATTCAAAAGCCTGCCCTTCGCCAACCATCATCGCAGCTTCAAGTCTTTGCGGCCCTGCTAGCCCTCACCTGCTGCCACCCGCTACCTTGCCGAGTGTCGTCGCAACTTTTTTTCCGGAGAGCCAGCCATCATTGCCGTCATTTAGGTCTCTTGTCACTGACGAATTTTGACTGCTTCGCCAGCCGGTATTTCAGCCATCTATGACTTCTAATGCTTCTGTCCCTCACCGACCGTGATTCACAGCTCTGCCAATTCAAGCCCGTCGCGTCCCGTTGCACATTGCCATGCTTTGTCACTGTTTGTCGGAATGCCACACATCGCTACCGCCGTTCTGTCACTCATCACAAAACGTCACTGGCTGCTGCTATCTCTCGCCCATTGAAGCCTGCTGCCCCTTGCCCACCATCGTTGCAGCTCTTTCGGAATTACATCCTTCTCAACCTGCTGCTTCTCGCAGCCCACATCACTGCCTCTTGACTGCATTCTTCGCTGCTTCTGTCCATCTTCAACCTTCCTCAGCAGCTATGTTTACTTGCACCTGTCACTGGCCTGCTGTCCCTCGCCATCAATCGTGACTGCTCTTCGCATGGGCCAACCATCCATCACCAACCTTTGTTAGCAGCCCGCCTAATCTTCATCCATAACAAGCTTGCTGTTCCTCACCGACTTTCATCGCAGCTCTTTTGGATCTTCGTCCTTCACCACCTTTGCCGACCTTCACTGCAGCTCTCTCGGACCTTCACCCATCGCTGCCTGCTGTCCCTCACTGGCCATTATCGCAGCTCCATTAGACCTTTGTCTTTCGCTGCCTGCTGTCCCTCGTTGACAATCATCGCAGCTCCTTCGGACCTTCATCCTTTGCTGACTGCTGTCCCTCGCTGAGCATGATCGTACCTTTTTTGGACCTTGTCCTTCACTGCCTGCTGTCCCTCGCCGACCATCATTGCAGCTCTATGTGATCTTCACCCTCCGCTGCCTGCTGTACCTCACCGGCGTTCATCACAGCCCCTTCAGCCCTTCGTCCTTCACTGCCGTCTGTCCCTCGCCGACCATCGTTGCAGCACTCTCGGACCTACATCCTTCTCGGCCTGCAAGTTCCTAACCAGTAAGAATCACAGCCTCATGCCTTCGTTTTTCTGTCTGATGTACCTCCGCTTCTGCGAACCTTCTCCCGCTGCTACCTGCTGTATCTCAGCGCTCATCGTGGCAGCACCTTCGGACCTTCATCCCTTTCTGCCATCCTTCGATTTTTGGGACCATCCTTCGCTTATCCTTCGCCTCGAAGGATCCTTCACTCCTTCACCAATCTATTTCGCCCGAAAATCGATCCTTCACCAGCAAGATGTTCCTTCACCTGCATGTTTCGTCGAAAGAAGATCCTTCACTACCAAACATCATCTGCTTAACGGAACTTCTCTCAACACATATCGGCTGCATCTATGGACTCAACAGTAACTCGATGAACTCCGTTCCTACCAACCAGTCCTCCGCCCGAAGACCCAAGAACCGTGACTCTACCATCTCCTTCGCCACCACGATTTGCTTTTGTCTTCAGCTGCACCTGAACACTCCATCCCTCCGTCGGCATCCCCACTTCCATGTGGTCAACACCATCCTTCGCCTCCTCCGTCATCATCTCCTTCAGCTTCAACTTTACCCACACCATCGCCTCGGAGACCATACATGACAGTAAAGTCAACAGAACAAAGGCAACAGCCATTGGTTCTTTTGTCGTCCTCATCATGTAGATGTTCTCATCTTTCAGCCGTTATCACGGAAACTCAGCATTTATCTGCCAAAGAAATTCATTGACTCGTGGACCGAGCCATCAGGGATTTCAACTATAATGTCAAACCACTGACCCCGGCACCACCCTCATCATCCCACAGCAAGTCAAATATCCAGGAAAGGATTTCCTCTTCTGTCAACGGCTTATCAAGGAAACAAAAACATGAAATCGTTCACACTGCATCAGCCAGCAGTGCCGCTCTGACCTTCCACTCATCAACATGGAACGAATCTTTCGCCGCCCTGTTCGCCCCTGATCCCGCATTGAAGCACACTGGCTCAAATCTTTTCCCGACGGCAATCTGAACTCACCATCTGCACCCGAAGAATTCTGTCGGTCTGATCTTCAGGTCCATTTTGAACTGCAACCTCTTGATCCCTATGAAGACTTGTTGCAAGCTGAAAATGATCCAACGGTCATCCTGCTTTATGACCTGCCAAAACGGTTGACCTTCGAATCCCTCTTCAGACTCATCCTTCGTCATGATCCTTTGTCCCTCATCAAACAGCAGTTCGGCCTCTCCAACCCGCCTGCTGCCATCCTTCAGCTAATCCTGAGCTCCAGTCAATTCGTTGTTCAGTTCATCATCTCCGACTATTTTAAACAATGTTACATGTGTCCCAACTTGAATCTCCGCCTCGACATCACTGTCCCATGTGACGAGTCGTCCTCCAGCAGTTCCTGACATCATGGTCTCAACTTTACAACCTCGACAACGAAGAGTCACCTTCATTTAGGCGAGATATGCTGCCAACATCGACACTTGCCACCAACGCCGATCATTTTGACTGGGTCGACTACTCTACCTGACACTCATCATTCACTGCTGGCCATTTGTAACTCTCAGGTCCAACCAGCCATGTGAACACCACAGCTTCTTCGGACTATTATCATTCGCTGTGAGGTTTCGCCGACTTGTCAACCTCTCCTATGCATTAAGCAGTTGGACTACACCGTCCAGGACCTGTTGTCACAGCCGGATGCACTGTCCTCATACACTTAGAAGTTAAACCTCCTCACACCAACATCCCGTATCTCTGAGCAACCCCGACATTCGACGACGCTGACAACGACATGGGTCACAGTTCAAGAATCAAGGGCACTGTCAACTTTGCTAATATGCCACAGCCAAGTGCCGTATCCTGACGAAGGTATTCCGTTTTTACTACCACTTCTTCAGGAACATGACAAGACAAGAAACAAACTACAGCATCCAGAACTCATTGTCACTGCCAGATGTGTCTTAAAGTCATTCATCCATCTAAGGCCACGTCCGGACTTCCGAGCCAAGACGCAAAGACCCTTTAAAATCTCGAAGCCAATCATCATTCCAGCGCTTTCATGCTTGACGACAAACCTGAATGAACAATCTGTCCTGTGCAAGTCTTATGCTTGCTACTATGGATTGCGAACAACGAGTGTCAAAGAGGCTGAATCCACCTTCCTACCATTCTCCAATGGAACCAACGTGACCTCGGCTACAATGATAGCAATTTTGGATCAAGAAGGTTATCCACAAAGCCTATGACGATCAAGACATCAACTGTGCCGACAACAACGTCTGAGCCAAAGCACACAAACTCAGGGGGCCTTTCGACTTCCAGGACTTTCCGCAGTCTCCATTGCTGAAATCCTTCAAGCTACATCATGGAGAAGCCAAACTGTCTTCACAAGTCACTACTTCTGGGACATGTCAAGACAAGCAACTGGGACTCGTTGTCGTTAGACAGATGTGTAGTCCAACCCCCCCCCTCCCCTTAAGCACTTAATAACAGAAACGAAGACCTACAGAAGACAGAAGCAAGGCCTCCACACACCCAACTGGACCATCTCATCCTACGAAAGAACACCGTGGCTGAGTGGTGAGAGAGCTCTGCCTGGTTGCTCAGTCTGGTTGCTGGAGAGTTGTGGATCTGGTCGAATTCTTGGAAAGGGGACCTTGGCAAAGTTCCTGCCAGGACTGCCGGCCAGGGTAGCGTGAGAGGCTACCATGCCCCTTCAGCAGCTATGGGAACTATTCTGGCAAATTCTGGACAATCTTTCGGCCCCTACGATGAACGGAGGTTTCCCGGATCGAATCCCCGGGTTGGCACCTCCCTTTGCCAGATATTTCTTCTTCTCTAGAAAATCTGGAATTGTTCAAAATTGAGCCGGTTCAGCAACACAAGCATTAAGTTGCTTCGGCTGACTTAAGGCTCTAATGAAATTAATTTTAAAATAAAATAAAATAAAACTACAGTACACAAAAAAAATCATGACCTTCTTAAAAACATACTTGTAACGGAAATAGACAAAATGTTTCTGTGCATTGAACATGTAGTTCCCCTCACGGCGATTTTTTTTTAATTCCTGCTTTTGATTTGCAGTTGTTCTGTATCCAGTTGTTGTTCAAACATTCATGACCTATTCGAAAATCGTGGCCATTTGCACAAAAAAAAGCATGTTTTTTGTTACAAGATTTTTCCGACTTCCTCCCAGCCAAAGGCGAGAGGGACCGTTTTGGTAACCAATTCAATCGGTAATTCCCTGGATCAAATTTTACACGCCGCAAGGCATCAATGCAGTCCTTTAATCCCTAACAGATTAAAAGCTGTTACCCCCTCCAGTTAAAGGGGATACGTCGCGTTTCGCATAATCTCGTTTTGGATAACTCCAGTTTTTGGATTAATTTATGCGAAACCGTTAAGTGTCCCGTTTTGCATCAATCACTCTAATGACTTCTCTTCTACATATTCCCCTTTCATATAAAAGTCCATGTTCCTATAAGTGGGGGACTTCATCTGGTCTGGAATGGCGTTCGTCACGACTAAGGGCACCCGCGCGCACAGCTGGCCGCTGCGGCCAACGAGAATGCTTAAGCTATATGTAGTAACGCGCACTTGGCCGTGGCGGCCAGACAGTCGCGGCGGCCACTGTGATCCCGGGCGGCGTACGAGAGACGACACGGCGGCCATACTTGTTCCGTGTTGATTTTTCACAACGTAATCGAGAATTATCAATGAAAAACGGACTTCGCCGCGCGGCACGTCACCGTATATTTTGGCCGCGACGACCACTGGCCGCCCGACCTGGCCGCTCAGTGCGCGGGGGCCTTAAACGTGGCAGAAAGAAAGTGGACATATTCAGACATATAGACACCGGATAAATAGGAACGAAGTTTATTGTTTTTTTTATTTTAAATTTTAGTTGGAATGGATTGCCCTCAAACTCTGTCTGTTTGTTTTAAATCTGGGATACTTAACTTATTCATGTGACACCGTTGGGGGAGAGCATTTTCGAATTTTTTTGTGGTAAATTAATGTTCCAAATTACGTTGCCTCGCTCGCTGCGGCCAATGCATAACATCAGAGATTATATTTTAATAGTGATGCCAACAAATCTTTTTTTTTAATTATTATAAAGTATTGTGCGAGACTGGATTATACGAAATGGGTAAATGTTTTCGAATTGTGCGAAACAGGATTATACGAAACGGGATTATGCGACACATGATGTCAACGTCAAAGGCGATCTCCACTACATTGCCACCCTGCAATGCAGTACAATTAAGGGAAATCACTGCCAACCTGCAATGCAGTACAATTAAGGGAAATCACTGCCACCCTGCAATGC